>JAWQFJ010011156.1:0-2500 GCA_034096865.1 Theodoxus fluviatilis
TTTCTTTAATTAATTAAAACGCACGTTACCATTAAAAGTAGAGGGTTTTGGATGCCCTCTTTAGATACATAAATCCCCAAAATGATTTCACGTTCAATTATATCTCTCTTGCTCGAATAGACAACTTTATAAAAGCATTAGGGTCGAAAATCCATTAATAACAAAAGGGAGATAACCTTCACCAGTCATAGAGGAAGGTCTAGGGTATCCCAAAGTGTGTGTCCTCTGCCACTGCGTTACATGCATGGGTATAAATGCCAACGTTTACTACATATCAAAGCAAGACATACAATCCACTCTGCCACGGTGATGAGAGCACCAAAACATTCATTTCTTCGAACTTTGACAGCAATCGGCACGTTTGCCACTTCCATGGTATGTAAACTCCATGGTTCGAAGCATGTTTACCGTGCAAGTCCGTGGAGTGACTTCCAATTGGTTCTGTCTAGTATGAGCCAATCAAATGCAGCTACGGGCTCTGTAGTTTCATAATTGCTAGGTACAGCATGTGGCGCACTCTAGTGTGAAGCAGTTAGAATTCCTTCTGAGATGCTCTAGCTGCTGCGCGACCTTGACAGGAAGTTGTCCTCTGCCACTGGGTGAAACGTCACCAAAGATTGTGTATGAATGATTTTCTACCCTAATGCTTTTATTAAGTCGTTTCTTCCTGTGGTTGGTGGGGATGGTTTCTAGGCAATGGGAAGATCTGGAACAGAAAGAGGACTGTCCCTTGTCGCGTGGCATGGCGCAGGCTGGATAGAAGGCTCTACTCCCCTCTACTTCAATCAGGGCAAACATAGGCTCCTTCATTCCAGGTTTTTTTAGGCCCAATACGGATGCATGATCATAAGCGTCCTGCTGGGCTTCAAGACTGATGTAGTCTGCTCGACTCACCGGTCTGGTCTGCCTTAGCATGCACTGCAACCCTATTTATGGCGATGGACAAAAGTAGGCCCAAAGAGGGAACCAGAAGGGTTCACTTCCGGAGGACTCTTAGACAAAAGACGGAAGTTCTCTATTCCGGTGGAAGAGGAGAGGGGTGGTAACGATGGAGAAAAATAGGGGGCAGAGAGGCGTGGGTGGGTGCTGACAATCTGGCTGCTCCTAAAACTGACCTCCTGGAGACAACTATGCCAGCCAGCTTCTAGCCCGGTGTAGCAAGAGGAGAGGAGTGGCCGCAATGACAGCGGGAGAAAAGGGGAGTGAGAGGGGAAGCAAGGACAGGAGAGAGAGAGAGAGAGAGAGAGAGAGAGAGAGAGAGAGAGAGAGAAAGAGAGAGAGAGAGAGAGAGAGAGAGAGAGAGAGAGTACCCTCTTGCATCCTATCAAGAGAGATACATTTGAGTGTTAAATACTTTTGGGTATTCGTGTATTCAAAGAGGGCCTCCAAAACCCTATACTTTTAATGATAATGTGCTTTTAATGTTATTAAATAAAACCAACCAATCAAAACTCTTGAGGCTGCTACATCGTA
This sequence comes from Theodoxus fluviatilis, assembly GCA_034096865.1. Lineage (NCBI taxonomy): Eukaryota > Metazoa > Mollusca > Gastropoda > Cycloneritida > Neritidae > Theodoxus > Theodoxus fluviatilis. The sequence goes on from JAWQFJ010011156.1 coordinate 1,474, forward strand.
GCAGAGATGAAGCAGAGTGCAATGGAATGCAGGGATATTCTTCGGTGCGCTGTGAAGAAAAAGTCAACATTGGTATAATTATATGCATCGTAGGTGAGGTTAGCAGTTAATTCATCAATATTTATAGCTGTTTTGCGCCTCGTTTACCTTTTATATATGATACATGACGAACGTCTTGTGAACGTATCGTGTATTGGGGACATTTGGTGCATGAAAAAGGGCATCTTTTGGTGGTGCACAGTACGGCTTTTCACACACCGATGGGTGCTCAAACCGCACACTTTTATCCCCTTGTCATCGGGCTAATTATACGATCATTCCAAAACCACCTCAACTTTCTGGATGGCATGCTACTAGGGCTAAAATGGTCGTTATGGGCAACATTTCCGGACACTGTACCCGGGGTACTCTGTCCGATTTATTAACAAATGATTTTGAAATACTTCTGTAAAATTTTTATGTTTCATTTTTTATGGGATGGTTTGTGCATGGATGAAGATGACGTTGGTGCCAAAAAACGAAAATCAAATGAAGGTGGTGTGGCTTTAAAAAGCTCATAAATTATCGGACAGAGTACCCCGGGTACAGTGTCCGGAAATGTTGCCGATAACGACCATTTCAGCGCTACGCGGCTGATGTTGACCGCGCCATAGTTTTACTCCTAGGTGGGGAGAACCATTGTGAGTGAAGTATCTAGCTCAAGACTGCTACCCTGGAATCCGCCCAGCTTCGAACGTCACACACACAACCCGCCAGCGATTGCTGGGGCGCGTTACTTACGTTAGGAACCTTGCAAGATTTTGCGATGAATAGGCCGGTGTCAACACGTGCCAACATGATCAAAGCAGATGTAGAGTCAGTCAAACGGTTGATACATGTTGACACCGGCCTATAATTTGCCAATTTGGTAGGCTAAGCAACGCGCCCTTGCACAAGCGCACTAACTACTCTGCCACAAAGCCCCACTGTCACTAGTAGGCTTCACCTAGGAAATGTACGCAGTGTGAACGGCGATAAAGGGCATATA
>JAWQFJ010011156.1:7500-30000 GCA_034096865.1 Theodoxus fluviatilis
AAACATAAGAACTGATGGCAAAAACCTCACGATAAATACAAAATAGTGAATTATAAATGCGTGAGAAATATTCACTAACTACGGACAGTGGATAAGATAACGACAGAAAACTGCTGCAGTGTTTGAATGACATTCTGAAAAGGATGGCTTACATTCTGAGATGAACTGCTGACCCACAAAAAAAGTTTGTCAGCGAAACTTTGATGTAATTTATTTTGTCAATTAAAGGAGTGTATACGTTTAGGGCGGCGAAAACCTATGTTGACAAGTGCTGCTTCGTAGTTAGGTGAACACCATTATCTGCAGGCATGCACAATGAATGTTTATCAGCGATGGCATTCTCATTTTGCTTTTAAAAAATGTTTCTCTTTGCAGCCAATGTTGTGTGTTACGAATGATACATCGATATGTTTTCACGCTGAGACTAGGGGTACATGTTGTAACATTGGGGGTGGGGTAGCTATCAAAAGGTGAAATGAAAGGAAATGTCTCAACACAGCATGTATACTTTTTGTTTATTTCACTTGACTGGTTTTCAGGAGCCAGATGCACATGATAAGAAATAAATCAATGTCACTGACAAAAACATAATTGAAATAATTGCAGGTATAAAATAATGCTTTTGTCATGTTAACATATAGCTTCTGTACCCAGTAGAGTGCTTTCTTTTTTTTTCCTTTCCCAAGATGGGCGAATGGTCATCGACATATTGAACTCTGCATCGCATAGAAACATTACTTTTTAAATATTGTACTAGTATGCTTTCAATTGATAAAACTGAATTTACGATGATGGCATTGATGAACAAATTTAAATAAAATATTTTGTAATCTCAGCATCTCACTTTATCAATTGTCATATACTTTTGTCATGAGATGACATACAAACACAAAAGACTTATCATTTTAAAACAAGTGGGTCCCCCCCCCCCCCCCGCAAAAATAAATCGTATCCAAACTAAACTATTTCCGTCTGATACATCTGACCTTTGCATGTTGACAATGGAGCGCAGGAATTATTTTTTTCATTTGTATTGCAAAGACTTTAATGACCTCGCACTCATAACTTTTATTCGTATTTGTCTTTGAGGCGTAAGCGACTTTTTACAAAAATCTTCTCGTCCTCTTTTGTCAATTATCAATTGAGCAGGGCCCGTATCCAGAACGGCGAGTTATTTTAACCACGATTTATCTCTAAACTCAGACGATTCCAACTGTCTGTTCTGCTCTCCCTTGGCTGGAAACCAGTATATATAGCAAAGCGCAACCTAGGATCCTCTGACGAGGGTACCTTATCTAACCGATCAAGATAACGCGGGGTTAGGGGATAAATCGAGTGTTAAAAAGATAAATCGCCGTTCTGGATACGGGCCCAGAACGGCGAGTTATTTTAACCACGATTTATCTCTAAACTCAGACGATTCCAACTGTCTGTTCCGCTCTCCCTTGGCTGGAAACCAGTATATATAGCAAAGCGCAACCTAGGATCCTCTGACGAGCGTACCTTATCTAACCGATCAAGATAACGCGGGGTTAGGGGATAAATCGAGTGTTAAAAAGATAAATCACCGTTCTGGATACGGGCCCTGGGCCCGTATTCACAACGGCGATTTATCAGCGATTTATTTTAACCCCGATTTATCTCTAAACTCAGACGATTCCAACTGCCTGTTCCGCTCTCCCTTGGCTGGAAACCAGTATATATAGCAAAGCGCAACTTAGGATCCTCTGACGAGCGTACCTTATCTAACCGATCAAGATAACCCGGGCTTAGGGGATAAATCGAGTGTTAAAAAGATAAATCGCCGTTGTGAATACGGGCCCAGGAGCATATCTGCGATAGTTTAGGAAGACGTTTTATCTAAATCAATTTAGCGACGGCCAGGGACTCTCATTGCCTATCATCAGATGGAACCCCTGGGATTGTGGCTTTCTGTACCTGCTCCAATTGCTCAGTCAGGGGTGGCCCCACTCTGCAAATGAGACTACGAGGGGGCTCTGAGACGGGGTCGGATCGTTCAGATGCAACCGTGCTTTCAAATCACCCTGGAAGACTGACCCCAACCCAAGCACAGCAAACCAGTGGCCAAATCCGAATCCATCACCAAGAAACGTCAACTGTAGGAGGAGATGCACACACCACAATGTATTCCCAAAACTGATTAAAGTGTAGAAGGGCCTTCGCAAAAGAGTGATGCAATATAACGTGATTGCATGAAGATTTGTATTTTTGTTCAATCATGAGACAAATGTTGATTGACCTGGCCAATCTGACAGATCAGTTTGTATTTTACAACATATTCTAGCGCGGCTCATACGTCTTCGTGCACCATATGAGTGGGGAAAGGTAAAGGTGATCCTTTTTATATTACGACTTTCCACCCATCGATGGGTGCTCGAACCACACATTTTACCCCCTGGTCATCGAGCGACTCTCTTTATCATTTCATCACCATCTCTTTTCTCTGGGAGCATGCAATCAGGATGCGGATGAACGATCGATGAAGAAATGAAATAATTATAATAGTGATAAGGAGGAAAACTAGGAAGAAAAGGGGGAGAAGGAACAAAAAAATGAAATGGAAGAGAAGGAGGAGGAAATCAAGGTGGGAAAAGAAGGACAAGGAAACAAGGAGGAACTGAAGGAGAAGTAAAGCAAGGAAGAAATGGAGGAGGAAAACAAGGTGGAAAAGGAGAAGGAGGAAAGCAAAGTGAAAAAGGTGTAGAAGGAAAGCAAGAAAAAAAAGATGAAAGAAGAAATCAAATGATAAAGAAAAGGAGAAAGAATAAATCAAATAAGAGGAGGAAGAGGGGGGAGGGAGAAGGAGTAGGGAGGGGGGAGGAGGGACGATGGAAGAGGAAAAAAAGGTGGAGGGAGGACGAAAAGGAGGAGAAGGAGGGAGAAGGAGAGGAAGGAAGGGAGGAGGCGACAGAGGAAGGGAGGAAGAAACGGATGAGGGGATGAAGAGACGGAGGAGAAGAAGGGAGGGAAGGAGGAGGAGGGGGGGGGGACGGGGGGAAGGAGAGAGGAGGGAAAGGAAAAGGAGGAGGAGCAGGAACAGGAGGGCGAGGAGCAGGAGGAGGAACAGGAGGGCGAGGAGCAGGAGGAGGCCCAGGAGGAGGAGCAGGAGGAGAAGCAGGAGGGCCTTGATCTTCAAAGTTCGAGACAAACATTGCAGTAGGAGCTCTTCTTTTACTCAGCGTCATTTGGCGAGCTATTTTCAAATGTTGTGTGCATTTTAGAATCAAATTTGTCTGCCTATGTTCAGTGTTATAATATGAAACCATTCTCGGCAGACGCACGCAAACAGTTGATGTCGAGTGAGTATATACTTGCATGGTAGTGGGTGCTTCTAAAGTGTTCTAATAATTGTTACCTTCCCATTAAGACCAGTCAGCATGAGTAAACAGTCACTGATATTCTCTTGTATCGACAGAAAATGTTTGTCTGTCCTACGCAGGTTGTCCGGCATTGTATGATGAACTCACATCTTAGCGAGTGTTTCTAAAGGACTAAAGCTATGCTCCAAATCCGGACAGTGCAGAACGAGGGGAAATGCTTTGACATCATCTTGCACTTACAGTAACATTTTCTGCCTCTGCCTCGCAAGTTGGCCGGCATTGTCTAGGAACTTACATCGACTGGGTGCTTCTAAAGCTCTCTAATATAATGTTCCCAGTCTATACACGTCAGAACGAGGGTACAGTCGTTGACACTCTCTAGCGCCGACCTTATGCATGCATTTCAGTCGCCTCACATGCAAAGCGGTCAGTCGCCGCGGGATGACCGTTTTCAGGCGTGCCAACAACGTGATCGCAGCTGATCTGATCATTTGTCGTCTTAGAGGCTTGAAACAAATATCAACTGTCGTTCACTTTGGTAAAGTTTGCCATGGGTTCTTGCTGTTGCATCCAGACCCCTTCAAAGAAACAAGACGAGGAACTGCCTGAAAAGAAAGGAACCCAAGATCAACCGTCGTGCACTTCGGAAGATTTTGTCAAGGTGTCTTGCTGTGGCATCCAAATCCGTTTAACAACCACAAAACTGCTTCGGGAAGACTCTAATTTGGATGTGTGTAAGGCAGCATTTCCTGAGGATTTTGATGTAGACCCTGAAATGCATTCTACAATCTCGGAAGGAGCCCTTCATGACCCACTGAACCTTCCACGGGAAGAAGCACTTTCAAGATCAAATTCAGAAGGTGGGCATGCTCGTGTGATTCGGGTCAAAGCTCTTGTGCACGGGTACTGGGATGAAGAGGAATGTCATTCAGTCGTCTCAGATGAAAGCATTCAGGACAGAGAAAACCTAATGTCCGAGGAAGAGTTTCAGACCGAAACGGCAGGTTCTGATGCAAGTAAGTCCAGTAGTCAAAAGAATGCAAACCAGCAGAAGGATCCTTTGCCTCCTCCTAGATGGATGAAAGAGGTCCTTCACGGTATGTAAAGCTTTATATATAAAGAGAATGTCAAATCAGAGGTATTTTTATCTCAAGGAAATCAGTCAGACGCCAATTCGCCTGCTATCTCGGTTGAAGAGGACTGGGATGATGAGAGAGTCAAGAAGGATATTGTTCGAACCATCAGAGAGCACACTGGTAGGAAAGACGTGTGTAAATTTATGTACAATGAAAAGAAGGGTTGGTTTCCGTTTCGTCTTCCATCTCTGAAACGAAACGGGAGAAAAATCACTAGTCATGCATATGGCATTCTGGCGATGGCCATGGCCGAACCTTGGATAGAGTGGCCTCTGCTGACAGTTGTCGCGCATGAGGTGGCCAGTTCAAAATGGAACCTGCTGGCATGGTTTCTCTTCTATCATCAGGAAGTCCACACACTTTTCTTCCAGCAGATCGAAAAGCTTGTTCAAGGCAGATACGACCAGCCACGCATTTTTCAGGACAAAGTGTTGCGCGTCTTTTCACAATGGACAGACCTGATTCCCGAGATAGTCGACATGAATGAACAAACCACGGAAGTTGACCGTGATGATCAAAGTGGAAATGAATGACGATATCATAGTGTTTTGTTTCCAAAGCTCGAACGATAAATTCGTGCAATATCTTTCACATTCACATAATAATAATTTCACCGATGTAAAATATACATTGAATGCTTTGGATTCTGCAGTGGAGATTGGACTTGATCACACGAGGCAAGACTCATAGAATGTGTATTCACCCAGTAGCTTTGTGAAACAGTAGACTAGGACAAAATGTTGACCAACTGTGTGTTGTATATAAAATGGTTCACATTTACGAACTCATTTTTTGTTGTCATTCTGAGTTATTGAAATTGTGTTTTGAAGACTGTAACTTTTAGACAATCCCAGTGCGTTGGGACACACTCACTCTTGATCCTGGTCAAAATCTGTTTTCGAAGTTATTTTCATGCTTTTAATTTGTTGTTTCAATTTTTACCAGTATTCTTAAAAACATTTTACAGTTGCACGATGACTTTGCCTTTAAAAATTCATGCATATGACTTTATTTACTTTAAGCATACGTTTTCACCTCTTGAAAGGTTTTGTGGATCGTATGTTTTACTGCGTGTCCAGGGAAAAAAATAATGACTTATGCTTATGTACACCGTTGAATTGTATTTTTTCCATGATATCTTTGTGTGTATAACCATTCGTGCTAAGGGAAAATCGCCTTCCAGTTGTAACAGTAGTCCTTGTAATAAAACTGTGCTAGAAACCTTTGATCTACCCTTTGCTGGTTTCCTTCGACTGAATTCTATCTCTTGTCGAGTTCACCATACGGCGGTAGACACTAGGTGCCCATGTCATCAGCTGGAACTCGTTGTCGAAGAGCCACCGGGACCATTTCCAGTACCTCGACCGTTGGCGATCCAAGCAGAACGAAATGCCAGCGGAGGGCGTTTGTTTCAACGGGAACTTTTCCCTCATGTCAGACAAACAGCCTGGTCCACATCACCCAGTGTGTCCCAACCACCCACCGTGTCTCCTGCTTCTCGATGACGGGAATGGAGAGGCCAACCTCTGGGCAACCAGATCTCCCTCCTTGTGCCTCGTACGCTACGCTCAGCGTGAGGCTACACACGAGGATTTGCTCCACTAAACTTTATCCATTCAGCTCCTCTCGTTTTAGCTTTACTTTTCGACTGCCGTCAAGGATTTCTACAAGGGTGGCTGCAGAAGAGATTTGATTTTGCATGCATCAAGGCAGCAGGCGGACCTCCTCTTCACCCTCCATTTGCAGAATGTGCGGGAGGGACTGCCTGTCCAGAACTGTACTGTTCAGTCACTCCAGACGCTGCCCACGGACGGAGGGAATCGCCAGGCCAGAACCATTGTCTCACGAGACCGACGAATGCCAACAGCTCAGCGTCAAGATCTGACCAAGATCAATGTCATGATCTGGCCATTTCATCAGAATGGAGGACAAGCGCATGCTGAGGGGATTTTTCCTTCGGGAGCGGACTCGGGGTCAAAGGAGTCAAGGCCATCAACGCGACTGCTTCAAGGACGGCTTGAAGGACTGCCTTAGGTGATGTGGTCTCGAACCAGAAGAGCTGTAGCCAGCTTTGAACATGCACCAGTGGCTCCCTTCCTCCCACTGGCAGGCACCGCCTTCAAGAGGAAGCGAAGAAGTCAGGCCCAGGCCATCCGGGTAAGTCGCCAAATCATGTCAATTCCAACAACATCGTCGGAGTTCCAGCTCTCCATTTGTTCCCGCCTCTGCAGGTCCTGACTGGGCCTGCAGCGTAACCTCAGATCCAAGAGAGAAATGCAACAGCCCTAATGCTTAGTGTCTGTGAGTGTATGTGTTTGTGTGAGACACATACAGATAGACACGCGCGCACACACACGCACAGATACCTAACAGCCCCAATGCTTGGTATCTGAGTGTGGGTGTGAGTGCCACGTAACAAATACATACACAGACTCATACAGACACACACACTCACACAGACACACACACTCACACAGACACAGACACACACACACACACGCACACACGCACACACACACACTCCAACACACACACACAAAAACACACACACACACATTCACACACACACACATACACACACACACACACACACACACACACACACACACACACACGCACACACACATGGCACAGACATGGTCATACATAACTAAACAAAGAAAGCTTTCTGGTGGACAACAAGAGTTAAGGAGAACAACAACAACAATATGCGTTGACATCGATGTTAGAATATTGTTATACCTACGAGAGAGAGAGAGAGAGAGAGAGAGAGAGAGAGAGAGAGAGAGAAAGAGAGAGAGAGAGAGAGAAAGAGAGGAAGTGGGTGGGTGGGTTTAAAAGAGATTGAGAGAGAAATTGATTGACTAATGGATTGATTGATTGATTGATTGATTGAGAGAGAGAGAGAGAGAGAGAGAGATTGTAATAGATTGAGAGAGAGAACGAGATAAAAGAGTTGAGAGAGATTGGGAAAGAGATTGAGAAGGAAACAGAGAGAGAGAGAGATAGAGAGAGAGAGAGTGAGAGAGAGAGAGAGAGAGAGAGAGAGAGAGAGAGAGAGAGGGTGGGGTCGGGGGTGGGTTTGCTTTTCACAGCAGTTTATCGGTTGATTATCTATGAAAAAGTAAACCTGTAGTGGCCAGCAAGAAAGAACACGTGGCAGTATAATGCGATGTTATCTTGAAGGCGCTATTATCTACTCCCTCTTGTCAAGCCAGTGGAGTTTCTGCAGTTGTTGTTCCATGCAAATTCCCGAGGAATGGCTCGAAGAGACCAAACGAGTCTCACTCTGTAAAAATTCAAAAACAGCCCAAAAATAGTTCCTTTTAAAGTCGCTTAATTGTGGCCGGATGGTCAGCGAGCAGTGTCTTGCGGCTAGTGAGTGCGGCGTTCGAAGCTGCGCTGTTCTGTGCTGCATCCTTGAGCACGATGTTTGATTCACATTGTTTCTCCTTACCCAGAAGAGAGCGATGACAGCATGTGGTAGGATTAACTCGTGTGTGTGACCACAAGCCAGCAATGAGCTGGAATACTTCCCAGGGAGTGGAGTTGGTGCTGATACTCGACTGTGTGTTTTATCTGTCACCGTATTTATCGTCATGTGCCAGTGGAAGACTGATCAAGCGACCCAGCAGACTTCAGATGCTAAAGTGTGAAGCAATTTGAGGCCCACACGTAAGGGATAGGTCAAAAGTAGAAAAACCCACGCCTTTACCTATACTCCTCACTTAAAGGCAGCATTACACGAGGCGAGTCCACACACATACTGAGGCTCTCCAGCCTGCATCATTGTGGCAGCCAATCGCGGTTCGCAATGGTGAAACAAGAGCATCTGCAGTGCTCTGCGATTGAGAGATGGTTTTATGTGTTGGTTGTGTGGAACGTGTGAAATTGCTTATTGTAATAGGGCCTTGAGCAGCATTGTGGGCAGAAATACTGTATCAGAGAGGCTCGTTTTTTCCCTGCATGTTTCAAGTGTGCTTGTCAAAGAAACAACTCGACCCAACCTCTGGAAAGGCTGGCCACTGTTCATAAAGTAAGTTCGTTTGTTCAAAAGTTTTGCATCAAGCTTCTTGATAACCTCCTCGTATCTTTCAAACTAACTATTATTCTCAAGCGAATGTGTTGAACACGCATCAGTGTCATCAAAGCGTGCATTGAATTCCGCGACGAAGTCTTCTTACCATCGCTAGTTTGGGTCTCGAAGACAACATTCAGTCCCTCACTTAAATGTCACGATTTGCTCAAGATTTCTGTACCTCCCTTGCAGATTTTTCTGTCGCTAATCTGTGCTGAGTTTCAGTGTGCAATGCGTCTGTTAACTCTCGGTGCTTTGGCAGGTAGTTAACTGACAGGCGGACACACAACCAAGAAAGGAGACAGTTATGGATGGCTTTGGTTTCGACCCACTAAACGCTTCTTCTCAAGCACAGTGTGACAAGTTGGACATTACAGACGACGGCGATGGATGGGCAGAGGACAATGCCCAGGCCTGCTTACGCACTACTGCTGTCTGGGATGAAATCAGACTGAGATCCTCTTGGCGAGAGAACTTCGTGGGACTCGACCCTAAACTGGAAGATCTGCTAAGCGCCAGGATGAACTGTTTGGAAATCGACGCCCAAAGTAAAGCGGATGAAAGTCTAGCTCGTGCCTCACCTTGTGTTGAACCTGAAGCGCTCCTGCGTGCTTCACAGTCCTCCACATACAAAGACCAACATGTAGGATTTCTTAGTCAAGCAGACTTTTCCCTTCTGGCAATACAACTAGCATCAGGTGGACAGACAAAGTCAAGATCACCGACTTGTGGAAGCAGGCAAACCAGGATTCCATCGGACAGCAGATCGCAAGGCGGAAGTGGAGGCGGATCGGACACACCTTGCGGAAACCTCCACACGACACACGGCAGGCCTTGCAGTGGAATCCCCAGGGCAAGAGACGAGTTGGTCGCCCCAAGACCACCTGGAGGCGATCCTGCGAAGAGGAGATGAGGAACTGCAACCTGTCATGGGGAGAGCTGAAGAAAGTTGCCCAGAACCGAGTACGCTGGAGGACTGTTGCCGAGGCCCTATGCTCCACAAGGAACTCAAGGGAATAAGTCAAAGTAAGTCAATACAACTAGCAGGCAGTGCGAATATACATCATTTACTGTAGAAAGCCATCAGGGAATGAAAGTGTTCGCAATATTTTCTTGTTCACACTGGAACGAAATTCAATATATATGGGTAACAAACCCCCGATAAAGGTTATACGCGATGTCTTTTCTTCGTGGTCAGCACTTATAGGGTGAGATGAAAATATTCTGTGAAAATCCTGCAGTGTTGAGGTTATGCGGGGCAAATCCAGCAAGAGGGCAATAAGAATAGTTCTTGAATCGCTGTATGGAAAGTGTATGAATTATTTTAATGGATGATTGGTGTGCCAGAAAAATTTCCTACCACCTGCACGAACTGCAAGTATGGAGCATATAACTGTAGAGAACTTGAGCTGCTTCCCCCACTTCGGTCAGAATTAGCTGTTGCGAATACTTTGCGCCAATTGAAGAAATGAAGGCAGACAACTGCCGAGAAGCTGGCCAGCTTGTTTACGAATGCTTAACCGGAAAGTAGCATTTGCGATTTAAAAAAAAAGACACAACATACGGCCCTAGCCACGCAACGCCCCCTTCAGCAGCTGGAGCCCCTGGCTGCTGGGCTTTAGGAGCCTGCTCCAGTAGGCTTGTCCCTTTGCTTTCAAATTGGACACGTTTACGTGCGGTATTTGCCGAGGTCTTGATCCCCCTGTGGGTTGGAGGTAGGAGTAGACCCATGGCTTGTCATTTCGAGATTCATGACAGGGGAATGGCGATGGAAATCGATACCCGGCTCGCTCCTTATCTCATCAGCTCTAGTGACTTTTGGGCTAGAAGACTTCATGTTTTCATTATCTTATCGAGATATTGAATCCATCGATCCTGTCTCTAATCCCCACAGCAAAAACAAAACTACTCGGCCAACTGTCATCGATGGACACAAATTTCTTTGTGACGTGCATTTTCAGTTTTGGCTTGTTGAATTGAATTGTTCGTATGCTACTCATGTAAGAACATGGACTGTGGGATGACTTCTGTAAAGACAAGAATTGAGAATTTCATTGCCTATGGTAAGCATTGAGCTATTTTCCTGTCTCTTTTTTTTTCAAACTCTGCTTTCTGCTTTTGCAGCTCGTTTATGTGGTTTTTGCGGATGGTAATTATAGTCCTTAATAGACACTTAATATTGACCACTCATTTCAAAGCATTTGTAATCTGGTGCATTGGAATAGATGCTGAGTGTTGTTTGAAATACGTGTCTGAGCTTCATTTCTATCCAACCAAAATAAATCGAACCTCGGCTGTTTTACAACTGTCTTGTGTGATTAACTGTGTATCAATTAGGCGTGGGCTGGATGTAATAATAGACCCACCGCGTCTCCCTTCAAGATTGGTAAAAGGCGAGTGACTACGGAATCGTAACTTGACTCGCTCTTACTCCAACCAGCTCCAGTGATTTTCGTGATCAATGATCTTACATTGTCTACAATGGCTGCTAGGCCGTAAAACTCCGTTCATTCATGCGTCAGTCAGTCAGTCAGTCAGTCAGTCAGTCAGTCAGTCAGTCAGTCAGTCAGTCAGTCCAGGTCAGGTCAGGTCAGGTCAGGTCAGGTCAGGTCAGGTCAAGTCAAGTCAACTGAGTCAGTCAGTCATCATACAACGATTTTAGTTACAACGCTGTCTGTTATCAGGCGTTTGATAAGAGTTCTTTCCAAATTAGGAAAGTTGATTTTTGTACGAATCAAATAAATAAATTGAATGAATGAATGATAAGTATTTTAGCAAACTTTTTCTACATATTGTACAGAAGAGAATAGATCAATGGCTTGTTATCAGTGACCAGTGACATCATTGTCAAAGAACAGGCCGGATTCCGTAAGGGTTATTCCACATTTGACAATATATTTGAGTTAAATTGCATTGCTGACAAGTATTTGGCCCAAAAAAACAACTGTATGTGGCTTTTATAGACATTCGAAAAACGTTTGACAGTGTTAACAGGTCCGCGCTATGGACGATACTAGGAAAATATGGTTTTACGGGCAAAGTATGTAATGTGTTAAGATCCATGTACAATGACGTAAAATGTTGCGTGCGCACCGGAAATGCAACATCAGAGTTTTTCCAGTGTTGTCGAGGTTTAAAACAGGGGTGCAAATGCAGTCGAAATTGTTTTTCCATTGTTATTAACACCCTTGTCACTGAAATAAAAGACAACTGTAAACATGGAGTACAACTCTCTGCAAATACACCAGATATATCGGTATTGTTATTCGCTGATGATATTGTTCTATTACTGTAAAAGGCCTGCAGAACCAGATTGACATCCTGAAAAATGCAGCAGAAAGACTAGGTTTGGATGTAAACCTTCAGAAAAATAAAGTCATGATTGTCCGTAATGGGGGACATATCGCTGCACAAGAACATTGGTATATTAATGAATAGAGGTTGAAAGTTGTCAACGAATATAAGTATTTTGGATACATTTTTACTATAAGGATGAGTTCCAATGTTACTTTGGTCGAATTAGCTTCACGGGGTAAGGCAGCAATTACCCAGATCTGTAAGACTATAAGAAAACTCGCCTATGTGGTTCCTGATCTGTTCTTCAAGATGTGTGAATGTCAAGTTCAACCCATTTTACTGTATGCATCCGAAGTATGGGGTTTAAGCAAATGCAATATTGTTGAAAAGGTCCATTTATATGGTCTTAAACAATTTTTGAACGTGTCTGTAAAAACTCCAAATGTCATGATTTACGGTGACACGGGACGATATCCTCTGTCGGTTAACGCAGCCATGAGAGTCGCAAAGTACTGGGTTAAAATTCTGAACATGGACGAAGAAAGATTACCAAAACGGTTGTATAGAATGCTTTTGAAAAACATTGAGTTGGGGTACAACTGGGCATACAGGCTTCGTGCAATGCCGAGGGAAAACGATTAATAATAATAATAATATAGTTTATTTATCCGCATATATCTTTCCTTGACAGGCAAGCTCATGGCGTTTACAATTTAAAGAATCAACACTCGTACAACCGCTCAACACTACATTCCTACAAAAACTCACACATTATACATATAAACAAAGAATAAAAACTAAGATCCAGTAGAACAGACTGTACAATGTACATAGTACTTGTAGGCTAGGCCAAGTAAGGTGAAGCAGCTTAGCGGGAAAAGGCGGATCGGAAGAGGTGGGTCTTTAGAGCACTTTTGAACTGGGGCAGAGTGTCAGAATAACGGACTGAGAGAGGCAGACTATTCCAGGTTACAGGTCCAATATAGGAGAAGGCGCGCTGTCCTTGAGTTTTCTTGTTACGGCGGGGGACCTTAAGCATTCTAGAGTCTGCAGCTGAGCGTAGAGATCTGGAGGGCGTGTAGACTGTAAGAATTTCTGTAAGAGCGTGTGGTGCGGTGTTGTTGATGGCCTTGAGGCACAAAGTGGGAAGTTTATAATCTATCCTCGGAGAGATGGGGAGCCAGTGACTGAGAGACTGAGAGAAGACGATATCACTGTGACCAATGGTTAGTTTTAGGGCCTGATCCGAGTCGCCTCCGCGCCCACCAGGAGCGCTTCAGTTTTTGAGTCATTGAGTTGGAGCTTGTTCCGGGTCATCCACTGTTTCACATCAGAGATACAGTGTTCGCTGGTAGAAAGAAGAGAGTGGATTTGACTGGGATGGGAGGAGTTGTAGAGCTGGGTATCATCAGCAAATTCACTGTGAGAGACTGAATGACTATCAATTACATTGGAAAGTGGTTGGGTGTACAGTAGAAACAGCAGAGGACCCAGAACAGAGCCCTGAGGGACCCCGTACTTGAGAGGTGTAGGATCGGAAGCAAAACCCGAGATCGAAACAGTCTGTCTACGTTCTGAGAGATATGAATGCAGGAAGGAGAGTGCTAAGTTCTCAATGCCAAAAATGTTTCTAAGACGGGTGAGAAGAATTCCATGGTCTATTGTGTCGAACGTGGCACTCAAGTCTAACAGAGTAAGAAGAGAAACTTTGTAATCGTCAGAAGCAACGAGAAGATCATTTAGAACACGGAGCAGAGCTGTTTCGGTGGATTGATGAGCACTGTACGCGGATTGAAAACGGGCCAAAAGGTCATACTGGGACATGTGCTCCAGCAGCTACAGCAAAGCTAACTTCTCTAACAATTTTGACAGAAAAGAAATATTGGAGACTGGCCTATAATTACTAAGTTTGTTTGAATCCAGATTGTGAGTATGCGTGGAAAAATCAGGTAATTGAAAATGAATCCTCCTTTCTTTGTCGTTTAAAAGATTCGTTAATACATAAATACAAAGAAAATGGACACAGGAAATGTACAAAAGTTATAGATACGCTTTGTACAGGAATTTTAAGTCTACGTTAGAAGTAGAGGCATATCTATACAAAGTAGACAAAAAGATATTTAGAGACACTTCTGTTAAGTTCCACTTTGGAAACACCGATATTTCCATCCATAAATACAGATACGAAACAATAGTCGAATCATTGTGTCCATTGTGTCAGGAGGAGGATGAAGATGAATATCATATTTGATCCAATGCCCTGCAGTGAGCGATCTGAGAGAAAAGTACTTCGTTCCACATGTCACGGAGAATTGCAATGCCTTCGTTTATTTTATGGAAGCAGAGGAACAAGCAATATTGCGAGATGTGTGCACCTACATGTATCATGTTATGAAAAGGAGAGAAAGTGTTGTAAAAGAGATGCATTCAGTCGATCGTTAATGAAACGATTCGTGCATATTGTCCTGTATTTTCAATTTGTAATGGGCTGGAGGCCCTGTCAATAATAATTATGTTCAGTCCAGTTCAGTTCAGTTCTCTCTCCATGCCTCCTTCCCTTCCTCCCTCCCTTTCTCCCTCCCTCCTCCCTCCATGCCTCCCTCCCTCCCTCTCTCCTTCCATGCCTCCCTCCCTCCCTCCATGCCTCCCTCCCTCCCTCCCTCCCTCCATGCCTCCCTCCCTCCCTCCCTCTCCCTCCATGCCTCCCTCCCTCCCTCCATGCCTCCCTCCCTCCCTCCCTCCCTCCCTTCCTCCCTCTCTCCCTCCCTCCCTCCCTCTCTCCCTCCCTCTCTCCCTCCATGCCTCCCTCCTTCCCTCCCTCCCTCCCTCCATGCCTCCCTCCTTCCCTCCATCCATTCATCCTTCCCTCCATCCATTCATCCTTCCCTCCATCCATTCATCCTTCCCTCCATCTATCCCTTCCATCATCATCATCATCATCATCATCATCATCATCATCATCACCATCACCACCATCATCATCACCACCATCACCTTCCATTTTCCATCCTCCTCCTCCTCCTCCTCCTCCTCCTCCTCCTCCTCCTCCTCCTCCTCCTCCTCCTCCTCCTCCTCCTCCTCCTCCTTCTCCTCATCATCATCATCATCATCATCATCATCATCATCATTATCATCATCATCATATTTACTGCAATTGTTTAATAACTCACACTTCCTCATCCATTCTCATTTCCTCCACCCAGTCCCACTCCCACCCCCAACCTCCACCCCCCACCTCCACCCCCATCCTTTACCCCCACCTCCACCCCCCACTTTTACCCCCCACCTCCACCCCCCACCTCTACCCCCCACCTCAACCCCCCACCTTCACCCCCCACCTCCATCCCCACCTCCACCCCCCACCTCCACACAGTCCCACCCTGAAACCGTTCTTGTTATGCCCACGTCCTCTAGATCTTGCACACGTCCTACAAAAAAAAACATCACCAACGAAGAAGTGGGCAATAAGATCTTAGCTCCCGTAAGGTTCCTTGGAGAACCTTCTGATAACAGTCAATAAGCGCAAAGCTGGAGTGGTATGGTGATGTTGCCCGATCAACAGGCCTCCTGAAGGACATCTTGCAAGGCGCTGTGCCAGGAGGAGGAGGAGGAGGGAAAGGCAGACAACGAAAATGATGGGAAGTTAACATCGAAGAGTGGACGGGTGTGTCCTTCAGCAGTTCCCAAAAGACTTACTTTACTTACTTACGCATTTGACCCCTCCTGGGGCAAACGCCGCAAACAAGGGTTCTCCAGCCATCCCGGTCCTGAGCAATCTTTTCCAAATGTCCCCAAGAGTGGCCTGTTCTCTTGACATCTGCGTCCAGGTCTCGGCGCCAACTGTTTCGAAGTCTACCTCTTTTTCTCTTCCCTTGCAGGTTCCATGAAACAGACTGTCTGGTGGTGTTTGAGACCGGTCTGCTGATTGTTGGTTTGTGCGTTGCCAGAGCTCCTCGTTGCTGATCTTTCAGGCAATCGTATCTGTAGAATGCGGCGCAGACATGTGTTGATGAATGTCTGGATCTTCTTGTTGGTGGTTACAGTGGTCCTCCATGTTTCGGCGCCGTAGAGCAGAACAGACTTAACATTGGTGTTGAAAATCCTGATCTTTGTTTTGATGGACAGGTCTCTTGAGCTCCAAATGTTTTTCAGTTGGAGGAAGGCTGTCCTGGCTTTTCCAATTCTTGCCTTCACATCTGCGTCGGTTCCACCTTGCTTGTTGACAATGCTGCCAAGGTAGGTGAAGTCGTCCACTTCTTCTAGCGCTTCGCCATTCAGTGTGATGGGCGATGTGTTGGTAGAGTTGACTTTCAGGAGCTTGCTCTTCCCTTTGTGGATGTTGAGGCCCAGGTGAGTAGAGTTGTCTGCCACAATGCTGGTCTTTTCCTGCATCTGCTGCTGGGTGTGGGAGAGAAGGGCCAGGTCATCCGCAAAGTCGAGGTCATCAAGTTGTGACCACAGCGTCCACTGGATGCCGTTTCGCTTTCCTGCTGTGGATGTTTTCATGACCCAGTCGATGGCCAGCAGGAACAAAAACGGCGACAACAAACAGCCTTGTCTCACTCCTGTCTGTACCTGGAATGCCTCTGTGAGTTGACCTCCATGGACTACTCGGCATGAAAGTCCCTCGTAAGAGTTTCTGATGATGCTGGTGATTTTCTCGGGGACCCCGTATTGTCTTAGCAGCCTCCAAAGTGATGCCCTGTCCACGCTGTCAAAAGCCTTCTCGTAGTCAATAAAATTGACGTACATGGGTGAGTTCCACTCAAGAGACTGCTCCAGGATGATACGTAGTGTTGCGATCTGGTCTGTACAGGAGCGATCTTTGCGGAAACCAGCCTGCTGATCTCGCAGCTGCCCGTCAACAACGTCTTTCATCCGGTCTAGCAGGATCCTGTTGAACACCTTTCCTGGGATGGATGATAGTGTAATCTCTCTGTAGCTGGAGCAGGAGCTCAGGTTGCCTTTCTTTGTAAGCTTGATGAGGTAGCCTTCCTTCCATTCTGTGGGGACTTGTTCTTCTTCCCAGATCTTCTTGAAGAGGGGGTGGAGCATCTCCACAGTTGTTTCCACATCTGCCTTCAGTGCCTCTGCTGGGATTCCATCAGGTCCGGCTGCCTTGCCGCTTTTCAGCTTCTTGATGGCTCTGCGGATCTCTTCCTTTGTAGGTGCACTGCAATCTATCGGCAGGTCTCTATCCGCTGGTTGGATGTCAGGTGGGTCGTGTGGGGCTGGTCTGTTGAGTAGTTCTTCAAAATGTTCCACCCATCTTCGCTTCTGTCCCTCTTGGTCGTTAATCTGTTTTCCATCCTTGTCTTTCACTGGCCTTTCAGGTTTGCTAAATTTGCCAGATAGCTTCTTGGTGGTGGCATACAGTTCTTTCATGTTTCCGTTTCTGGCTGCTTCCTCCGCTTCTGTCGCTAGAGTGTCTACATAGTTCTTTTTGTCGGTTTTGATGCTCTTCTTCACGTTCTTGTTGGCCTGTGTGTACTCTTCTTGTGCTTTGGCTTTCTCTGCTCGTGTCCGGCTGTTGTTGAGTGCTACCTTCTTCTCCTTTCTCTGGGCCCGTATTCACAACGGCGATTTATCTTTTCAACACTCGATTTATCCCCTAGCCCCGCGTTATCTTCATCGGTTAGATAAGGTACGCTCGTCAGGGGATTCTATGTTGCGCTTTGCTATATATACTGGTTTCCAGCCAAGGGAGAGCGGAGCAGGCAGTTGGAATCGTCTCAGTTTAGAGATAAATCGGGGTTAAAATAAATCGCCGATAAATCGCCGTTGTGAATACGGGCCCTGTTGTATATTCTTCAGGGAGTCTGTTGAAATCCCTGGCAGAGGACCGAAAAAGTTGTCAAGAACTTGTCAAAAGATCGTCACTGGTGCCATGGCGACACAGACAAGGGTTACGGGGTTAGAAAGATGTAGACGATTTTGTGTGAACAGTTCTAACCCTAAATGGTGCGTTTGGTAACAGAAAAAACAACATACAACCGAGGCCTTCGACGGTGATCATAATCTTATTCACAATTTACTTCATCGGCTCTGCCCCTCTTACCAGTCTGCAAGCATGCTCGTAGAGTTCTACGAAACTGCGGACGGAACTAGAAAGAAGGTCGTTCGTGTATGAGAAAAAAAATGAATCGGACCCCGAAGTAATTCATGGGAGAAGCAAGAAAACTGTTCTCTAGCCAGATAGTATATTTAGTTGATACCGAAGCACCGAGCTGGATTGAAAACAAAGAGATTGTTGAGGGTGTCACTACACGCATTTTTCCAGTTCTTCCAGAACCCTTTGTGGAGCCCTGTGAAAAACGTGTGATAAGCCAAGAAACACGACTCCAACTGGTATGCCTTACCCTTAGTTACCGCATCGTTCCGCTGATCCCCAAGTAAGTGTTTTTCGACAGAAATGTCGCTATTTTAAATCTGATGGATGGATGTAAGAGATTGAGATACGTGGTGACTGGATGACAATGCGGGAAGAGTTCGTCTGTGCCTCGAGTTTTCCGTAGACTGCACCCCCAGTACGGCAGTAGGTGGGAGATAGAGAAGATAGACTGCGTCTCTCCACGCGATGCAAAAAATGTGTATAGGCCCCAGCAGGAGAAATCGAGACTTGACTTGCTCTTACACTAACCTGCTCTTACTCTAACCTGCTCTAGTGGTTTTGTAGTCAATTGCATTACATAAGCTACAGAGGCCATAAAACTCCAGCCATCATTCACCATCATCTTCATCCATAGACTGCCTGCCCTCCTTTTATCGGGGAATAGACCTTATTCACGCGGCGGCCATGTTAGTTTTAAAACGAGGCCCCGTACGCTAACGCGGCGACCGCGCTACCTTCACAGTATTGCTGGAGCGGCAATTTGACAAATGTTCCGGACTTTTCTCAAGGTCATGTGGAAAGATGGTCGAACGAAGGCAGAACAATAGCAAGAAGACAAAGTGACAAAGGCTATGAGAAGTGGATTGAAGGGTTTATCGACTACGATGCCATCAAAGGTTGGTACACAGTGACAAGTTCTTTCGCTTAGATTAGAACTGAGTGTTCGAGTGGTTTTTTTTCTTTCTTGGTGTCGCTTTCAAATCTGTTCACAGTACTAGGCTGGCTGGTTTACTTAGATGTGATTTTTTTAATGAGTGCTAACTGATATTAGGTTTAGAGCTTGAATTTTCGATGATATTACACAAGTTCTTTTTCGCTTACAACTCGAGTGTTCGAACCAATGAAAACCACGGAAAGAGACGGCCGTTTTGTTCCTTGCCTCTCATTGGCCAGCTTGTCATGAGGTCAGCCCGTGATCACGCGCTGACCTCATGACAAGCTGGCCAATGACAGGCAAGGAACGAAACGGCCGTCTCTTTCCGTGGTTTTCATTGGTTCGAACACTCGAGTTGTAAGCGAAAAAGAACTTGTGTAATATCATCGAAAATTCAAGCTCTAAACCTAATATCAGTTAGCACGCATTAAAAAAATCACATCTAAGTAAACCAGCCAGCCTAGTACTGTGAACAGATTTGAAAGCGACACCAAGAAAAAAAAACTCGAACACTCAGTTCTAATCTAAGCGAAAGAACTTGTCACTGTGTACCAACCTTTGATGGCATCGTAGTCGATAAACCCTTCAATCCACTTCTCATAGCCTTTGTCACTTTGTCTTCTTGCTATTGTTCTGCCTTCGTTCGACCATCTTTCCACATCACCTTGAGAAAAGTCCGGAACATTTGTCAAATTGCCGCTCCAGCAATACTGTGAAGGTAGCGCGGTCGCCGCGTTAGCGTACGGGGCCTCGTTTTAAAACCAATATGGCGGGTCGCGTGAATAAGGTCTATAGACCCTATTCCAAAGATGGCAAACTTGAATGAACCGATCTGTGCACCTGATTGAGTCTACGGCCCTATGGTAGTTGCAATTTTACTTGACGTTCCGAACACAAAGCCCAAGTTTTCCAGGGAAGGACGGATAGGATTATGGCATGTAGATTTTTACTCCAAAATAACTTATCTCAGAAAAAAGTGTCCCATATTAAGTTGTCGTTCATCATTCAAGCTGGGACTGCTTTATTGCATTGCCGGATTAGTTGTGATGGAGGCGGCGGAGGTGCTAATTAATACACGCGGCTTAGGGGAGACCGTTAGTGTCAACCGTCAACCGGAAGTAGCTCTCTGATATCGGAGGTTGTATCGCTCTCAGCCAATCACGAGCCTTGAAAATAGACGCCGCCACGTGACCCAGATTTTGCCTCCAGCTCGCACTCAGCTGCGCAAATTCTGTGTTCCGCGTGATTCGGGTGTAATACTGCCAATAAACGTCGTTTAGCTTAAGATTACATCCGAATCACGCGCAACGTTAAGGTGCATGGAGTACAGTACCGCCGAGCAAGACGTTTGTCACAAAACGCAGATACATTAATGCGGCCGGATCTTAGCATAACTCCCCAGGGCGTGCGAAGTCAGGCGGAGTGGCGGATGCGGTCAAAGGTCACCGGTTGACGGTTGACACTAACGGTCTCCCCTAAGCCGCTTCCCTAATTAATGTCTTCGATTTCGTCCTCGGCGCGCTTTTTTACGGCTCCACAGTTAGGCGATTCGAGTTTCACAACAGCCGACCTCTGCCACGCTTAAACTAACTTTCGCTCTCCAACTCGCGCGCTAAATTCAAGTTTGTATCAAATTACTGGATGGAAAAACACACTTACCTCGCGTCTTCACATGGTAACGAACATTGCCAATTTTTCTCTCCAACAACAGCAAGCGAAGATCCGTCCAGCGGCGCACCGGTGCGGAATTATGGGATGGATAGCAATGGTGCGTATCACATGATACCTGCAACGCCAGGCTGCATATTTCGAGGGAAAGACCAACTATTTGGGGTCCATGTGTCGAACCTGACATAACACTAACAGGCAAAGAGTAAGTTTGCAGACACTGAAATAATAACATGCAGGTATTCATAATCTTTTCGTGACGATCACAAAACTTTCATTTAGTCGGCCTCCATCCCGTTCAAGGGGACACGTGAGATTCGCACTTTTTTTGTTTTTAAACATAATCCAACTTTTCATACCGTATATCAATGTCATTTGAAGGAGATGCGAAATATATTGTGATAGGGTGCACCTATCACCAAGTGTATTGTACATCGACTGTGTTCATCCTCTATTGAAATATCCCTGCTTCTGTCTCTTCCCACCCCCAATCCTGTGTGTCAGACCTCTCTCCAACCCCCTTTCCCCATCCTTTCTGTAAGGCAAGCTGACCAGCTGACCGCTCTGCGGCCTCTCCTCTGCCACAGTCTGATTGTTGGTGCAGCTGCCCTGTCAGTCACTCGTTACAATAGCGTGACCCCTGGCTAGTGAGCCGTTCTCCCATTCTGGCATCTAAATTGTATAATTTTTACTATAAATCTGATGTTTTCCCTCAAGTAAGACAGCTACTTGCAACGGCATGTGATTCATTCAATACCGTGTGTTATGCTGAATGAGACAACGTTTGTAAGAAGTCATTTCAAAGTAAGTTGAAGTAAGTAATCTCTCTTTTCTGCCAAATGGAAGCCCAGCCCAGGAACCAAGGTTAGGATCGGGGAAATAATCTACACCCTGGCTCCTGTGAGGTCCGTTCATGGGGGGAACGGCACGCAAGTCTAGAGAGACCACTGCCACCACGGTCTTGGGTTGGTCCAGGCCATGATCATCAGGCCTCGGACCAGCCAGGAGCTCCTGTACCCATGGGTTAATAAAGTTGTGGAAAGCAGCTACGATTTTGTCTCATACCTGCGCCCTGCTACCATCATGCCTTATTCCACTCCACCACAATAGCATTGCGATTGTTCAATAGTCAAATGGCGCTCTAAGACAGAAATCCAAAAGAGTGAGATGGCCTACGGTCTTTAGAGGAAAACCCACCGTTTTCTAGTGTTGTGGTCCTCACTTTCTGAAATTCTTGTTGTGTGCATGTGCACGCGTGCGCTTGCGTGCGTTTGTTTGTGTGTGTGTGTGCATGAGTGCGTGTGTGTGTGTGTGTGTGTGTGTGTGTGTGTGTGTGTGTGTGGTGATCATCACTCCGAGAGACGTTATTAACCGTTCGCAGCACCGCCTACCGCGCGCAGCACTAGCTAATCAGCGTGCGTGTTGCTACTTGTCATGCTGTTTCCACGTGGCCTTTTATATATGAATTTTTTTTAATACAAGCCGACTCGTACTTAGAAAAAAAGTGCTTGAGTTCCATTGAGAAAAATATCGCTCTGGGTGGAGGAGTAGGTCGGACAATCGATAATCCGAGTGATCGTTTGTAGGAAACAGTTTCAGATTGCAGTTTTCAACAGTTTTCAGTACCCAGAAGAGTGGTTTCATTCTGAACACCGAGATATAATAATCATGATACGATGTCTCCGCGGTGCTGAATGGAGTGGTGTTTGCCCCAGATTCGGCAGTGGACGGGGCGATGCGAAGGGTTCGACCTGGCGGGACTTGCCGTACAACTTCTCAAGACTTCTCACTGTTGCGAAAATGCTTTCAGCTAAACATGAAACAAGAAAGCGAGACAACGCCACTTCACGTTGAGGAGTTCGTTATCAAGATTGTAATAAGTAATAGTATCGAGCATAACTACAGCTTCGCTGAGGTAATAAAGCAGGAAGGCT
>JAWQFJ010011156.1:35000-57500 GCA_034096865.1 Theodoxus fluviatilis
AGTACCTTTCTTAATTACATTCAGCCCTTGAGGTAAAATATTCAAATGTGGTGAGAGAGAGAGAGAGAGAGAGAGAGAGAGAGAGAGAGAGAGAGAGAGAGAGAGAGAGATGAGGGGGGAGGGGGGGGGGGGGGGGGGGGGGCTGGGGATAGGGGGGAGGAAGGGAAGAGAGAATGAGAGTAAGACTAAGAGGGTGGGTGGTGGTTGGAGAGAGAGAGAGAGAGAGAGAGAGAGAGAGAGAGAGAGAGAGAGAGACAGAACGTTATTTTATGAGTAGTGAATTAGGCATAGCTGCCTGTTTTACGTTGAGGCATAATAATGAAGTGTAGTGAGAGAGAGAGAGAGAGAGAGAGAGAGAGAGAGAGAGAGAGAGAGAGAGAGAGAACGAACGAACGAACGAACGAACGGTTTATTTGTTAGGCCACAGGCCTATCACAACTTACAAAATTGAAGCATCTGCAGCAGCAATCTTTACAGCATCTTGTCTTCTCTTAAATGCATAATACATGAACATAGCTAATGAACGTATTGTAATGAAGTCCTGCGTGGACAATAGGGTTCCCAGTTCCTCTCTTGTGTACGTGTTACTGAGCATTGAGGCATATCTCTGTCTCAGATCTTCATACACTGGACAAGCAAGGAGAAAGTGCACTTCACATTCAACTTCCTCTCTGCAAGCAGGGCGTATATATAATTTATCGGAATCATCATTGGAATATCTAAGTTTATGGATGTACAGTTCACTAAATCCTGCCCGGAAGCTGATGAAGACATCTCTAAGGGGCTTTTTGTCTAAAGCAAACAAATACCTCTCTTTCCTCCAAATAGGTTTGATTATCCTATAAAATGTGTATCTAGAACTATTTTCCAAGACCATGGTCCACTCATCTTTAAAGTCTAAAATTATACGTCTTTTTAGTTCTCTAATGAAAGCACGTTCATTTGTTACATTCTGGCTTTCCCATACTTGTCCAAAATCATATTTGTACAGTAATTCTTTGATCTTACATGCCCAACTTCCTTGATTATTTGAACTCAACATCATTCTGTACACCATGTTCGGGTAACGTACATTTTCCATCCTCAACACTTTCAACCAGTATCTAATTGAGCGGAGTAGTCCATTTATACGAAGTGGATACCTTCCAGTTTTCCCATAAACGATTTTGTTTGGTGCCATAACGGGTAGGTTTAAAAATCTCTTTAAGATTTCTAGATGAACAGATTCAATGACGGAACCGTTGTAAATACCCCATATTTCAGAGGAATACAGCAGTATGCTAGCAACCTGGGCGTCAAACATTTTGAAAAATGCATCGGGTGATAAACATTGCAGCTTCCTGATACATCTAATGACTTGAGTGGCACTAGCTTTCGCTCGCAACAATAGGTCCGACTGAAGCATTTTGAAGGAGATTTTGGTGGTGAACAGCGACCCAAGGTACCTGTATTCAGGGACGATCTCTAAAACGTAGTCACCTAAGTACCATCTGTCGTGCTGGGCTAAATGTCCACCATTCCTAAACACCATTACCTTGGTTTTATCTTTATTTACCTTCAGGCCAAGTGCATCTGCTCCTTTGATAAGCGAATTAATCTGGTTCTGTAACCCAACAGCTGTATCGGATAAAAGCACTATATCATCTGCAAAAAGTAATGAATACACAATAGTGTTACCAGGCATAAGTTGGATGCCGTGTTTTCCATCTCTGCTTACAATTTTAGCAACGTAGTTGACCATCAAAGAAAAAATTATCGGGCTCATCTTGCAGCCCTGCTTCAATCCCGAGTGGCACTCGAACAGATCAGAATAGCAGCCATTGCATCTAATTCTACATACCACTTTTGAATATATTGACTGCAGCATTTTCAACATTCTTCCTGTGACACCGTACATCTGAAGGATTTTCCAGAGAGCCGACTTGTTTACCGTGTCGAAGGCTTTTTGGAAATCGACAAAGGCTGCGTACACCTTCCGTCGTCTTGACAAGTTACGGTATATGATAGAGTGCAACACAAATATATTGTCTACCGTAGAATAGCCCCTCCGGAACCCAGCCTGTTCTTCAACAATTAAGTTGTTGTCCTCCGCCCAAGCCTGCAGTCTATTGGTAAGTATTGACGTGAAGACTTTACTCAAGATACTGGTAAGACAAATACCCCTGTAGTTGTCAGGCACCTGGGGATCACCTTTCTTGAATATTGGTATTATATCTGAGCTTCTCCACGGATTCGGGAAGTAAGCCTTCGTGAACATTGAATTTAGTAACGATGTGAAAAAGTCTAACATAGTGTGTGGCATACATTTGTGCATTGTCAGGACATTTTCTCTAACAAGCAATGATTTACAATGCTTCATTAAATTCTTCGAAACAATGAAATAATCAACCACACTATTACCCGTGGGGGAAATATAAGTATAATTACCTTCCATATCCCCAGCTATTGTGCCGTTTAAAATTGACAAGTCAAAACCTAGAGAGATTGACAGTAGTGCCTGGCCGAATTCATTTAAAGTTCCATCACGAGAATTTCTACTCTCATAAGCATTGTCGCATCTGCTATCCGAGTACTCATCAAGGTTACCAGCATTGTGATTAGCGGTTCGGGCGTTCAAATCCCCGCATACAATTATATCAAAATCTGCATAATCAGTGAATAATTGTAGCAAACATTGTTCCAATTTCTGCACCCCAGTGTATCCATGAACTGACTCGTAGTAAGGAGATCCCAAGGGGGGCACATAAATGCATATCAAAATAGCATCTCTGTCACCAAGGAAAAGTTCTCTATTAATTCTAAATACAAGAAGATTGTCAAACGAGTACTTTATGGCAACGACAAATCTCATTCGGGATCGGGAGGAGTGATTTGTTGTTTCAGCCATTCCGTAATGAGAGAGAGAGAGAGAGAGAGAGAGAGAGAGAGAGAGAGAGAGAGAGAGAGAGAGAGAGAGAGAGAGAGAGAGAGAGTGAGTCAAAATTCCACATCATTACTTGATTAGTGAATTTCTTTGTATTCGAATTATACAGTTTTAAACAGAAACTGATGTGACACGTACGTACATGTGATGATCAGGGCCGGACTAGGTACAGTGAAGGGGGTGGGGGTGTTGCAAAAGGGGGTCCGGGGGGAGGGGGCTTGAATTTTCTCCCCGGATTTACAAATGATCGAAACCGCCCATCCCCCCCCCCCCCCCTTTCCCCAAGAAAAAAAGCAACCAAAAAAAAACCTACATAGTTGAGGCATAGGATCTTTGGTTGAGGTACGTGTCGTCGTGCTGGACGTCTGCACATGTATTCGTCGTCCCGCTTTTCAGAAGAAGCTTCTGATTGGTCGATCTTCTGACGAACTCTCGTGTGAAAAAGATTACATTAGTTATCTGATGCTGTGTACATCTGTGGCTGGAGCAAGGGTGATCTCATCTCACGAATAGCATTGGAATTTTGTGTTATTTGGGGAACTACTCACTGTGATAAAGGTAAAATGCGTCTGAAGATGTGTTACAAGTATTATCCAATTTCTTATCAAACGATTGTATGTTATGATTTTATCGAGAAACTTAGGCATACTTTTACCCGTAGACGTAGTCGGAAAAAAGCGTCTGGTATTTGCACTTGCATGACTTTCTACTTGTTCCGTTATCTCCCTACCTGTCAACTGTTGGTGTATGCTGTAAAAATTTGAAACGTGACTGTAACGAAGTTTGCAAGGTGTGAAGCAAACAAGAATGATTGCTTATCGTCATCGTCTTTCACTCTATGACGGTGACAGCTGACCGACAGCTCATACGATGTAGTTGCCAAAGTACTGTGTAGTGTGTTACTCACTGTGCACTTGGCAGCGTTTTGTCGAAATCCAGCCAACCTGTTAGGCGAGTTGGAGAACAACTTCCAAAACTTGTTTTCCTGAGCTTTAATTGAATGAAGAATCTTGACTTGTTTACATCGCAGACGTGTGGTAATGAGACAAAACATTTTCTCTCGTAGCTGAGAAAGGCACTGCGGAGGTGTAAATGAAATTCGAATCAATACCGATTTAAGCTGTTTGATCCGAAGAGAAATTCACTGATATTTACTCCTCATTAAAATGTTTAGCAATTATGTATGTTTTAAAATAGCAGTTTGTTTGATATTAAGTCAACAATCGCAGCACAATACATTTATTTTGAAGTATCGTTCATAAACATTTCATTGGAACAGAGACTAAATCTAAACACGCATTCCATGACTTTCAGGAGACGAGCAGTATCATAGTTAGCTGATGCAATTAATCATAACTGCAGTTTATATAAACAATGTGTACCATTTCAATTGAAAGGTTGAACTTGTTGCATGCCAGGGCTTGTCAAAAGAAATCAGAATACTGAAGACACATGAGTACTTAAAAATTAGTTAAGCAATTTCAAACTTGAAAATAAGAGCATTGGAATATGTATTTTTAAATTTTGAGGAATGGAATTGTATGTACCTTTCAGGAACATGTATATATGCAGTGCAGTGCCTCAAATCCAAATATTGTCCTGAAGAGAGATTATTGAAAATGTATTCTAAGTATAGTTGACATTTGACAATGTGCATTATACTTATAGCACAGGAGAGAGAGAGAGAGAGAGAGAGAGAGAGAGAGAGAGAGAGAGAGAGAGAGAGAGAGAGAGAATATAAAAATAGCCTGGTTTTTTATAGGTCAGTATGCACTGTTTGTCTCTCCATTAATCACCTGTTAGTGGTGTTGAGCTACTCCTTGTCTGACTGCTGGTGTTAGGAATGTGAAAGGGGAAACAACTCTTTCAGTCTTGTCCTTGCTCACCTACTTGTCAACACTTGAATCTTACATTTTAAAAAGTAATAATAACAATAAATAAAAAGGAAAAGGAACTGAAAATGTTCACACTATAAACTTGATGCTGATGTTATCCTTCTGTCTTCAGAAACGTGTTGTTGAGAGAATTGGATGCTGCGGTGCAGAAAAAAAACTTGATCCCGATTTGCTTTCCAATTAAAACTCTTGATAGCCTAAAATTAGTAAAAGAAGGAGATATTGCATGTGCGCGCGCGCGCACTCACACACACACACACACACACACACACACACACACACACACACACACACACACACACACACACACACACACACACACACACACACACACACATATTGTGATTATTGTAACCCAACTGACCCTTTTTTCTGCTACTCTAGACTTTTTTCAGTCATGCAAAAAAGAAAAGAAAAGGGAAGAACGCTAAGAAACTGATAGTAAAGAATGAACTGGGAGCTATCCCACCTTCCCTGCCCCATGAGAACTCAGGGAATTCTTTATTTAAGTAGTTTAAATGAACAGAAAAGTTTTCAGTGAAATATAACTTTTGATTTATGTTTAATCTGCCCATTTCTTTAAAAAAAAAGTTCTGTCCCAATGGATTTAGTACATCTTTGCTTTTTCTTCATTAGTCATGCAGACAATATTAATACCCAGATATTCTGCAGCAAGTTTTTTTTAATTAAATAAAGTTTAGTGGAGGACAAATCCAATGGAAAGGACCATGATCTTTCCATGACCATGCTTGGTTTCAGGTCCTTTTGGAGTTTTGTGACCTTGATCCTGTGATGTGAGGAACCATGGCTGACCCAGGAACAGAGGAAAGCACTGATGCCATCCCCATCCCAAAGGGATCCTACAACATCAACTTTGATGAGCTTGATGAGGATGTCAACCCGTTCCAGTCAAAAACCAAGATGGGGCGGTCCCCTCCCAAAGGGGGTGAGGCTGAGGCTGCCAATCCCTTCAAGCCGCGCTCCAAGCTAGGGAGGTCCCCATCAAAGGAGGATGGCTTTCAGGATGACAACAACAGCCACTTTGATGAGGATGT
This sequence comes from Theodoxus fluviatilis, assembly GCA_034096865.1. Taxonomy (NCBI): domain Eukaryota; kingdom Metazoa; phylum Mollusca; class Gastropoda; order Cycloneritida; family Neritidae; genus Theodoxus; species Theodoxus fluviatilis. The sequence continues at coordinate 40,874 of JAWQFJ010011156.1, forward strand.
GGACCCCTTCAAACCCAAAGTCAAGTTGGCCAGCTCCCCTCCTGGAGGTGGAACTCTGGCTGCAGACGTGGCTGCAAGCGCCTCAGAACTGCCTGACAGCAATAACTGCTCACTGCAGCAGGGAGATCTGGATAATCTGGCCTCTGATCTCAGTGCAGAAGTAATCCCAGCCTCCAGCCCGCCACCCAGCGACCAGGAGAGCAGGGCTGAGAGGACGGCAGAGCCAGCGCCGACTGCGGTGGTGGTGGATGGGACCAGCCCAGCTCCAGACATGGGCTGTCTGAACAGTGCCCCAGACAAGGGAGACAATAATGCTATTGGTACTGGGGATGGCCAGCAGAACTCTCCTCCAAAGTAAGTCATGTAGGATTTTGTGGGGGGTGGTGTGAGGTGGGGTGGGTTGGGGGTAGTAAGTGGGTAAAGCACCAAACCCCCAAAAAGTTTATCCCAGGCTTAAGGAGAATGAATATTTTGCATTATGTCAACCAAGAATCCAAATACACTAGTCCGCAAAAGTTAAGGGCCGGTACGAAAATTTGCTATAAAAGCTGAATGAGTACATATTGAGTAACCATGTACATATGCTCGGAAAGGACATTCATTCTTCTTTATGATCCCATTTACAGATCACGATTATCTTAACTCTGTGCTGCGCAGCTGGGCGTCAAAGTGAGTACCCCCCCAAAATGAACTTGCAAAACGACTTTTTCCGTTTCTTAAATTCATAAAATAATCAGACACAACAGTATTTTGTAAAACTAAACGTCAAACGATAGCCCAACCATTTATCTTTAAGACAACATGCGTTTTGAAGAGAAAAGAAAAAGAATGTGTCTTCTAGGGGCTTTGAAAGTCAGGAGGCGTTAACACGTTTTGCAGGCAAAAACACTGGTTTTAAGGCCTTTTTTCTCGGGTGACAGTGCGGTATTATCCATATCTCAGCGTGTTTAAAAGATACAGCAATGAAACTTGGCAGCCATAAAAGGACGTCTTTTGTCTAGACGCTCACCAAAAATTATGTCAATACCTTAAAAGTGCAAGTGTCTACAAGCATCTTAAGGTGGTACTTTAAGGTCGGCGCTGAAACAAAAGTTATGAATGGGAAAAAATTGAGCTTCTGCATGCACATAAATAACGTTTCAAGGTACCTACGTCTTAAATTTTATTAACTTCGAACCACAGGCTGAGCACATGGACAGAGTTAAACTCAATGTTTACAACTGACAATGTTTAGGGGAAGAGTTGTCTGACTTTAACAAAGCATAAAGAACGAGTCTCTATCATGAAACGAAAAAAACATTACCCCAATTTCAAACTTGTCCATGCGCTCATCCAGTGGTTCGAAGTTAATAAAATTTAAGATGTAGGTACCTTGAAATGTTGTTTATGTGTATGCAGAAGCCCAACTTTTTCCCATTCATAACTTTTGTTTCAGCGCCTACCTTAAAGTATCGCCTTACGATGCTTATAGACACTTGCACTATTGACATAATTTTTGGTGAGCGTCTAGGCAAAAGACTTATTTTTTTGACTGCCAAGTTTCATTGCTGTATCTTGTAAACATGCTGAGTTATGGACAATACCGCACTGTCACCCGAGAAAAAAAGCCTTAAACCAGCGTTTTTACCTACAAAACGTGTTAATGCCTCCTGTCTTTCAAAGCCCGTAGAAGACACACCCTTTTTCTTTTCTCTTCAAAACGCATGTTGTCTTAAAGATAAATGGTTGGGCTATCGTTTGACGTTTAGTTTTACAAAATATTGTTGCATCTGATTATTTTATGAATTTAAGAAACGGAAAAAGTCGTTTTGCAAGTTCATTTTTGGGGGGTACTCACTTTGACGCCCAGCTGCGCAGCGCTGAGTTAAGATAATCGTGATCTGTAAACGGGATCATAAAGAAGAATGAATGTCCTTTCCGAGCATATGTACATGGTTACTCAATATGTACTCATTCAGCTTTTATAGCAAATTTTCGTACCGGCCCTTAACTTTTGCGGACCAGTGTAGATGTTGTTGTTGTTGTAATACACCTTGGTTTCTTTTGTGAGAGAATCGTTCAGTTGTGAAAGGTGGAGGCGAGCACGAAATGTCTTTGAGATGGCATGACATTTCTGAAATGATTTTTGCTTTTCTTTCCAGTATTGTTAAAGCATTGCGTTGATAGTAACATTTTTGGATGCTTGATTTATAATCCAAATTCAGGGAGAAGCATGAGCAAACTTTGATTTTCATCTGTCTGTTTTATTTGAAAAATATGGCCAGAAAATCAACAGTCCATTTTTTAGGAATAAAAAAACTGTATGTCTGATACATCTACATGATCTAGTCTTGGGAATGAAAAAGAATACAATGGACACCAATATCTGTTAAAATTAAAACGAATCGGAGATATATATAGCAATGTCAACTTTGTTACTGAAGAAAATTATAGTTAAAAAACTGTCATCTAACCTGAGTACTCCAGTGTGAGCCTTCTTGCATTTCTTCATCTCCTGTCTCCTCCAATCTGTAAAATCAAGACAAAACTTGTTTCAGGAAAAAACCTGCAGGCAAGAAGAATATCAAGAAACCCAAATCCAAACTCAAACCTAGACCACTCTCACAGGTGAGTAGAGCTGCCTTTCTGTGCGATTTCTTAAAAGAACATGTCTGCTTAGTCCATGCCAGATGATATGGACAATGCGTTCTCTTCGCACTCTCATCATCTAGTAAGCTATCAAAGTATGAGCTTCTGTGTTCTGTATGGCCAAGAGAATTAACTAAGGTCTGAACATCATTGCAAGAGGTTTGGTAAGGTAACATTAATTAACTCTTAAGATCCTGTACCGCTCATCACCGCTCATCCTGCTCAATCCTGCACCGCCTATAGCCGTTCACCGTGCCCAATCCTGTACCGCCCATAGCTGCCCACCCCTGTTACTGGACTGATTTTTCCTACAAATTGCATAATCCTAACACTAGTTACAGGAGTGGGGAATGAAACACGTGAATGACTTACAGAACCTTAAGAGTTAAGAGCAATGATTATATTGATACCTGTTATTGATGATTGTAAGTATTCTCTGATCAGGTTGGGTCACTGAGAACAATTTTCCTGCAGAGCAACCCAGAGGATGTGGATGTCCAGATATTTGATCCCAAACCCAAGGCAGCTCCCCAAGAGGAGCCTGTGGACTGCAGGGCCGAGGAGCAAACAGCCCAGGCTGGAGCTCCTGAGAAAGCCATGGTTCTGTCTGTGGACAGGGAGGACTCCCCTCTCCCTCCCCAGGACCCCACCCCGGCCCCTGACTGTGACCTGCAGGACATCTCTCTACCCAGCAGCCTCATGCCTGAGGGGGCAGAAAACCAGGAGAGTGTGCATGACTTTGGGGCAGTTGAAGACGGTGAAGCTCCTGAGAGGCCCAACGAGGGATTTGTCTCAGCTTTGGATGGTAAGAAGGCGTGGAGGGCTTTATGGCATGGATCCCCTCCTCTGGGCTGGCTTGTTTTTTTACAGAAAAGTCTTGGAGTACTGCTTAAGTATTTTTACAGAGTTCTTTGACTTAGATTTTTTGTTGAAAGTGGGCCATTAAAAATGAGGTGTATTATGGTGTTATGTTAGTTTGTTTTGTTTTTTAAGTTTTGTATTGATTGACAAGGTGGAAGGGGAGGGAAGTTCAGATACTATCAGTATCACATTTGTTTTGCTTTGGCACATCACAGACATTGAACCAATGCTAACAGTCACACAGTGGGGTAGATGTCCACCAAGTATACTCTTTCATGCTCAGAATTACAATACCGCAGGGTTACAGCAGGTATGACATTGTCAAGAGATCAAAATAAACCCAGATTTCTCCCGTTCCAGGGATAGAAACATGGCACTTTGCTTTGCACATCTTCAAATCTCATAGCATGCTCGCCTGTCTCCGCCTGTCAGAAGACAGGGTTTATATTGATTATTTAATTACCAAGAAGGCAATACATTTGCAGAATCTTGACCCCTTTTGTTATTGTTGATAATTGTTGAATAGTTCATATTGAGATACAGTTTAACATACAGAGCCGAAACCCTGCATGCGACAGACAGGAAAAGTGTAGGACCACAGGCGGGGACTGAACCCGCAACCTTTCGGTTAGTGCCCGAAATGCTCTACCAGCTGAGCTACCATGGTCCGAGTTGTCTTCTCCTGTCTACACTGCCCTGTATCAGCGGCTGCTGTCTCGGTCTTACATGCCCGGATGACCCGAGTCCCACTATTTAGTTTTGCTAGTCTTTCCCAATTGTCATAGGTCTTTCCCTAGTCACCCAGCCTATCTTGAGAGTAAAGAAATAGGCCATCCTTGTCATTTTGCCCCAGTTTAATAAATACACAAATTAGATATCAACGGGGGGAAAAAGGGGGAACTGCTTGTTTTTCCCATGGTTATATGACGTAAAAGATGGGTGTTCATCAGCCTGAAAGTAGCAGAATCTTGTTACTTTCATATTCTCAAGCACTCTCTTTGATTATCAGTCTGAACCTTTTTTGTGCATTTATTTGCAGCATTGACAGAATCAGCTACAATGGAAATGATGGAAAATTTGGGTGATCATTTGGAGGTGAGTAGATATTTTGAAGATAATCAAGTTGTTATAAGGCAATGAACAATTTCATCAAGTTCACCCTTAAAAAGCATCCGTATTTGCAACATGTAGAAATAGGACTGTCATCTATCCCTCTAAAAATAGCTGTTCACAGCAGCTACAAGTACAGAGACAGGAGAAACATGGAGAAGGAAGACTAGTACATGCCTGCTGTACACAGCATCTGATGAGTTTGTCCTCATGGCTGCTTTGTTCATTTGCAGCTGAAAGACTCGGGAGTTGGCCGGGAGTCTCTCTTTGTGGAAACCAAGGATTCTCAGAAAACTCCAAGTAAGGACATAACTTGTGCTTGTATTGAAAGTGTGAATGTAGTATGTTGTCATGCACATCTGGATCTGAATGAGTCAACCCAGTCCCAATGTCCCATTGACCTCTTTGGCAGCTCAGGGCCACCCCTGGCTGAGCTACTGGGGCAAGCTCACAAAGCCAGCAGCCAGGGGCATTGAGCAGCTCTGGCCATATGTTACACTCTTTGTATGTTTCACCCACTTGCAGAAAGATTAATAAATGGATGGAGAGGCCGACAGATGTGTGACTGTGTGCACTTCAACAAATGCGCGCGTGTGCGTGCACAAACACACACACACACACACACACACACACACACACACACCCCCCCAAAACAGGAAAAATGTGTGTGCATGCAGGTGGCATGTATGTGTGTGTGAGAAAGACAGACAGACAGAGGTTTGGAAGATTAGAGGGAGATGATGACTGGAATATGAACTCGGGAGTGTGTGTGTGTGTGTTATAGTCTCACTATTATGTGAAATAGATTGGGGGAGAATGAAAGAAAGAGTACTTCATGAAAATAAGATATTGAAGTAATAAATGTGAGGGGATTTGGGAAAAATCAACAGAAGTATGAATTTTCAAAATTGATATTTGATTTGAATCAAATGCTACACATGATCTTCTTTCTTCTTTACGCCTTTGACCCCTCCTGGGGCATAGGCCGCTAACAAGGGTTCTCCAGCCACTCCGGTCCTAAGCAATCTTTTCCAACTGTCCCCAAGACATGCCTGTTCTCTTGACATCGGCGTCCAGGTCTCGGCGCCAACTGTTTCGAGGTCGACCTCTCTTTCTGTTCCCTTGCGGGTTCCATGAAAGGGACTGTCTGGTGGTGTTTGAGACCGGTTTGCGTAATGTGTGCCCTAACCATCTCCAGCGCCTTTGAATGATCTCTTGGTCTGTTGATTGTTGGTTTGTGCGTTGCCAGAGCTACTGCTACATATGATTCTGAGCTCAAAACACTTTTTCATGAAGATATTCCTATGTAGAACCCATTCTACACTGAATTTAGTGTCATGAATATGCACAACGTTTTTTGAGAAATCTCAATTTAAAGATTTTGTTTGTTGTCACAAGATTTGCCATGATGGATATCTTACAGAAATGAAAGCTATAGTGTCACTGACATTCTAATAGCCTCTAGCAATATTCAGAACATGCAGAAATGCACACAAAATAAGATATTTTCTGAAGTGAGTTGCTAAGCACATACAGATTATCTGAAAAAATAAATTGTCAATGTCATCATTTCATGGAAGGAAACTCTCTCTTGGACATTTTCCCCTGATATTTCACAACAGGTAACATAAAAAATACTGCAAAAAGGGAATTTTGCATTCAAAGATGACTTTAATAGTTTGGAATATGCTAGATGAGATACCATAGGACACATATCTGGGAAGGACTCGCTTTTGACCATAGGTTACTGACACACCTATTCTTGGCAGTTTTACAGAAAGTCTACAGGGACATGTGCTGATTTGTTTTTTCAGACCACCTCACATATTAGCTTAGATATGATATTGACATGAAGTCCTAAATGATATGTAACCTTTGGGTTGAAAGTGTGTGCTTTGAATAGGATCTGATGGCACTTCCAAAAATGGAACGAAGAAAGCAGCTTATGGATCAGGTGGCAAGAGCAATTCACAATCATGCACACAAAATCATAGCTGGAGATGCACACCCATGCATGCCTACAGACACACCTGTTAAAATGTTGTCCCGTTCATGCACTGTGAGCATGAGCCTGTGACTGCTGATATACAATTTCAAGTGGAGTGGATGTGCCTGCATGTTGGGTGTATGTTTGCAGGAAAGAGTGCATGCTTACCATATCTAGGAAGTTTGTGCATACATGTGTGTGTATATGTGTATGTGTGTGCATTTGTGTGTGTGTGTGTATGTGTGAGCATTTGTGTGTGCGTGCTTGTGTGTGTGAGTGCGTGTGTGTATGTGCATGTGTGTGTGTGTGCTTATGTGTGCATGCGTGTGCTTATGTGTGTGTGTGTGTGTGTGTGTGCGTGTGTGTGTGTGTGTGCTTATGTGTGCGTGTGCTTATGTGTGTGTGTGTGTGTGTATGTGTGTGTGTGCATGTGTGTGTGTGTGCGTGTGTGATCGTTTGTGTGTGCGTGCTTATATGTGTGTGCTTGTGTGTGTGTGTGCGTGTGTGTGTGTGTATTTGTGTGTATTTGTGCATTTCTGTGTGCGTACTTGTGTGTGTGTGCGTACTTGTGTGTGTGTGTGTGTGTGTGTGTGTGTGTGTGTGTGTGTGTGTGTGTGTGTACATGCACATATCATCATATGTATGTTTGTGCGGAGGTTGGGATTATCAGTCCCCAGTGCTGAAACTGTTGTACTGCAAATGGCCATTGTCTATATTGTAGACCAACCATGTTTTCAGACAATGACGAATCATATCGTGCATATTCAATTTCCAATTATGCTATCACAACTCCCAGTCTGGACCTGCACAGAGACTGAACAGTCAGGCAGGCTATGTTTTGCCCAGATCAAAGCGTGCGGATTTAGCCAATTGTGAGACTTTAGATATGACAAGTCACCTGAGAGGTTAATGTAGAATTCACTTGTCAGAAGCTTTCTGCACTGAGGATGGTAAACATTAGCTCTTCACCCTGCTGTAAAATGTAACGTCCAGAAGAGACTTTAGTAAGAGATTAAAGGGAGAGCCTCCGTGCAGCTTTTGGCTGGAAGTGGGTGCTGTACGGGACCATGGCCTTGTGTGTCATTATGGAAAGCATCCTGCAGAATAATTATTTCAGCTGTAGTCTTTTGGCAATTGTATGCAGGACTTGTGCAGTTAAGTGTTCTGGGCTATATAATTCAACAGATGAGAATTCAACATGAGAAGTGTGTGTGTGTGTGTGTGTGTGTGTGTGTGTGTGTGTGTGTGTGTGTGTGTGTGTGTGTGTGCACTTTTTAGTGTTTGTGTATGTGCTCATGCATTTATGCACCTGTACTCGCTTGTGTGGGCATAGTTTGACCATCTTTGAAAGGTCTGTGGAGGATGTGTTATAGTAATGCCAGAAAAATGTTCAACTGAGAGTGCTTGAAAAAATGGATACATTAGTTTAACCCTCAGAGTGCTGTGATAACCTCAAGCAAGCACACTCCAAGTGCACCGGCATTGCTGGCAGACTGGCTCTGGTGTGTGGTGTGCTCTCGTTTGTTGATGGAACCAATGGAGAGTGAGCTTAGTGGCACTCTTGAGACTTTTAATTTACATCTACATGTATACGTACAGAAGTGATTAATGAAATAAGAGATGGTCATTTCAGAGAGCCATTATTAAAGAAAAGAAAAAACAAAAGGAAGTTTAATGTTATAGTTTTTCATCAAAGGTTAGAAAAAATTTTTGGAACCCCATAAGGGAAGAATCCTGCCTGTTCTTTGTGTGGACTGCTGCTTTGTCACACAGAAGTTATTCATGCTCATTGTTCTGACAAGGCTACTGCAAAAGTCATAATCTGCAACTGGAATACACAGTCAGAAGCAAAGGTGGCTTGGAAATAGGATTTTGATTTGAACATACAGTATATAGGCAGTAAATAGAAGAAACTAACAAATAAGCAAGTGAACAACTAAAGAAATAGCATCCTCTGAAATGTGAAGTTTCAGGGCTTTAGAGAAGTGACAAGAGTATGCAATGTGTTGTGACTATTCAAAGACAAATACCTGGTTGTGCTCCCTGTTAAGATCATAAGATGGCTTTATGCATATGCATGCAATTGTCACATAAGTGACATAGTTTAACTTGACAGTGTTAGTGATACAATTGATGCTACAAGAAAATTTATCAGTAAAAACGGGCTCACCTTGATGGAATGGTGCAGTGAAGTGCTTTGCAAAAGTGCAGCTGGCCAGTAATCTAGTTGTTTGCTTGGTGACTTAAGAGCACTGGAAATTTCACAGTCTTTCAGTGGGCAAAATTCACAGAAACTTCATCTATCCAGCAGTGCTTGTACTGTAGAACTTTGAAGCACGGAAGTATCACACATCTCCTTATCTGCACAACCATCCTTTTTTCTTGAATGGTGATGAAACCAGTGGAGTTCTCAGTTCACTGTAGCAATGCTCATTTGATGAGTGAAGATCACCAGCAAAGTCAGAGCTGCTCCAGTGTATGAAATCCACTGAAGCAGTTAGCATTTCTTGCAGAGATGAAAAATGGTGAACGTTCCCAGGAATTGCACTGCTGCACAATCATCCTTGTACCCAGGAAGACCAGAACTCTTTTGTCTTTGGCCATCAAATTCAGTGAGCTTCAAAATTTGTCTGCAGGGTCGGCTGCCTCTGTGTCTGTCAAGTTGTGGAGATAGCACACAACTACTTCAGGCTGCTGGGCAAAATGCCCCTCCCTCTGCCTGGCAGCCTCGGATTACGCTTCCTCCAGGTTCAAATGTTTTTTTGTGGAACCTCCCAGTCGTTTTGGGATTGCTCAGCCATCTGCTGTTCCCAAGACGCAGAGTCTGCGGAGAGCAGGGAGCGGAGTGGGCATGGGCGGCAGTCTGGAGCAGAGTGACTGCCAGCTTGCCTGATGGAGGTGCAGGCTCTAACCTTTTCCCCAAGTTAACACCAACTCATTTTCTCTGCCCCTGCTCACCAGCCAGCCCAGAGTCTGCATATGCGGAGTCAATCATGGGCCAGTCCCCCTCCCCCCAGCCTCCTTCCCTCCCTCCCCCTGTCAGCTGTCCCTGCAGTGCTGTCTCACAATATGTGTAATATCAATGCCTGCTGGGCTGATGCTGGGAAGGATGCCTGTCAAGTCGCAGTTTACTCCCCAGTGATGCTGCTTCTGTGATGGAGATGAAGAAGCTACGGGCACTGCTGAGTGAGTAGAGGCATATTGGGCTTCATTCATCTTTTTGAATGGGTCTGTCTGCATGGAGGGTTGTTCTTTGTGTTACGGCAGTTACTGAATCAATGTGTACTTTACCTGGCAAGGTAGCGTTGTTCTCTTCCACTGTGTATGGAGTATTCACCTGAAGTCATTGGAATGTGTTGCTGGTGGACTTGTCATCTGAACAGTGATGAGTGCGTGTTTACAGTTCTTGAAATTGATCAGTACGTTAGCTTTTATTTAGCCCTAAATTTTGCTCTTATAAATATTGAAAGGGCAAAATGCGTGGGCTGGAGAAAGTTGTCCACTATGCTGCCACACACATGCAGGGGTACCACATGTGTATGATTCACTGGATAATACTGGGTGGGGCTGGCTGGAGTTGCAACACCTGGTGCTCTCAAAGAGAAGCATGAATGGAGAAGGCCCTACGCCAGAATTGATGGTCTTATCAACTTGCAGGTGCATGATGTTCACAAGTCCAGTGCTGGGTCAAATTCAACCAGTGACATAGCTTGTTTCCGAGTTTTTAATGGGTTGTGTGTAATTTGAACAACATATACAGCATATTAAAAATGATGTTATGTTTGGGCTCTTAACCTCAAAATGATTTTAGTTAGCTTTCAGCCCTAAGTAGGGATTTGTTGGATTCATGTATAGGTTTAGTTGTGGAAAATAAGTACTTACATTCATCAAACATGGAGTACATAATCAAATGATCATTTGTAAATGTATTCATCAGTCACTTGAGATGATGCTAATGTTGTCTACATATAGCCTATATGCAGAAATCAATACAGAGGCTTGACTGAAATGCAGGCAGCAACCTCCAGCACTTGCTATTATTTGTGATGATGTAATACTATACTCCATCACAGATCTTTTATCACGGAGTATTCTCTTAGTCTGCAAGCAGCAATTCCGAGCAAGTAAAATGCAAATACCATTTCCATGTAGATCTCACGTGGAACTACTTAATCCTGCCACCACTCCACTAGCAGGAGAGCTCTTTGTGTCAGTCTGTCTACACTGTACTCTCCCTTTACACAACATGGTTGCCACAGCGCACTTGAGGAAGTAAATTGGCAGGTGGCAGCAGCAACAGGCATCCTGTGTACTAGAGTAGAGCAAACTGGAGGGACTTTCTGCCCTGGCTAGCTGCCCCCTCCATCTTGTAGGTCAGCCAGTGTTGTGGTCCAGCTGTCGCCTGTCTGTCCCAGCATGGGCTCTGGCAATTCCACACAGGCAGGTAAGCAGACCAAGCCTGCATGGGGAGGCAGGAGTTGGGGAAGGGGGTGGTGGTAGAGATTGATGGAGAGTGAGTTGAATGAGATGTACATACTGTCTGCAGGCTCAGGGCAGGGGGTGGCTAGAATTGTTTTCAAGTGGGATGGAAGCAATGCCAGCACTTGCAGTGTAGGGGGCAGGGAATTTGCTCTGACCCAGACACTTGATGCATTCAGTTGATTCAATGAACCCAGTGCAGGTCAGAGCACAGGCTTCCTGTGCCACATACAAGATGCTGGCCTTGAGAGATGGACTGGCACACGTGGCCATAGTTATAACCTGCCACCATCATTGTAGCCACAGCAGACAGCAGAGCCAGTGGAGATGACAACTGTTGCATCTCTACTCCACATGCATTGTAGGAGGAAATTGGGAAGAATTTAGAAGTGTAGAAGTTGTGTCCTGCTAAATCTCACATTAATTATTGCTGCAGATTTTACAAGGCACTGAGAATGTAGGGCATTTTCAACATGTCAGATTCAGATGTGTACATAGTTGCATCATTTAATTTAGAATGAACGGATTCAAAGTTAGAGGTTGCAAAAAGTGAAAGATGCTTAGGGATTTTTTCTACTGGCTTGTTTTCATAACTGAATGTACATGTCATCTACACCTTGGTGAAGGTGGACAGCCTTATGTGTAGATGATGCATGTGCTGTGTGTAATATGGGTAATTTCTATTCTAGATAGGTGACAGTGCAAGTTGAAGCAATAGATACCTTTGTGCATTAGTTTAAAAAGCAATAGAGACCTTTGTGCATTAGTTTAAAAAAGTAGTACAGTAGACATTGGACAGTTGAGAGCACAAAGAACTCTGCTAGTTACATCAGTTTGCCACTTGAACTGGTTATAATGAGGTTTTTGAAAAGCTGCAAATGGTTTGTTGATGGCAAGTGTATTGGTTTGGCTGTTCTATTGATTCTGGCTCAGGCAACAGCATGTCTGTATTCCTTGCACTCACTCGATCAATGAAAATTCCCCTCAATGTCAGCAGCCTGTTTCACGTCTACGTGTCTTTCCCAAGTCTGAGAAGACAACAAACATGTTTACCGCTAGCTTTTTTCTTCTCAAGGAAATTGGTAAGTCTCTCTTGTTGAAATCTGCAGACAGTCTTCATAACATAACATTCATGCAGTAGAAATAGACTTCGAAAGCCCCCCCCCCCCCTCACTTTTGAACACTCCATGTCATGTTCATCATGATGTGTATACAGTGTGAGTCACATCCTCTGCCTGCCTGTGTAGTGAAAGAGGACAGGACAGGCATCAAGCAGTCAGAATTGGGCTGGGAAGGGATGCTGGACATACGGCAGCCAATAAAACCAGTGGAGAATTATCTGCCCTGGGGAGAATGGGGCCTAATTATCAGGGCAGTCCTTGATCCTCTCGTCTGATGCCTGCAACGTGGATGTTTGCTGGGAGCTAATAGCAGCACTGGCTGTTAACGCCCGTCTACCTCTCTCTGCCCCTCTGTATTCCTTCAGCCTTGGCTCCAAAACACGATCAGCCACACTCCCTCTCCCCCTTAACAACCCACCCCCCCACCCCTCTTTCCCCTTCCGTCCCCCTGCCTCTGGAGTAAAGTGAATGGACCAGCCCTGGAAAGAGTTGGGTTTCCGTAGTCCCCCGGGCGCAGCTTTCGGTCCAGGGAGTTGAGATTCAGCATCTCTCACTCTCCGCATCACCAAGCTCTTGAGCTGCCTCCACAGCTTGCCTTGCCTTGCGTTGCCTTGCGTTTGGCGTGAGTAGACCTTCCTCCCTCTCCCGCGCGGCAAAGAGCGGCGCTCATTAGTGTAAACCGAGGTGAAGTCATAATGATAATTGCCTCTTTTGGGTTTTCTCCCCCTCCCCCTCCTTGTTCTTGTTTTGGCTACCGTGAATTGGGAGTCTGGGGATGGGATGGCCTGGGAAACTTTTGAGTCACTTGCTTGTGCCAGTCCACCTGCCCAGCCGGGCTGGGAGTGATTGGGAGATTAGAATTCCTCCCTCCTTCCTTCCTGCCTGTCTTCCCCTGCCCCTACCAGCTGTGCCAGGCAGCGGAGAACGTCTCTGTCTCTGACCTCCTCTCCCCGTTTTTTTCCGCGATGGGTGTCGGACTTGGCGTTGTATTGTTAGATTTGATGTTTTGTGGCCTTGTGTTTGTTTGAGATTTTCTCGTCTCTTTCTGCTCTTGGTCTCAACTTCGGTCCTTGAGAGTTGTGTGTTGTGGAAAGATGAAGATTTATTCATTGCATTGATTCGAGTGCACCTTTTCAGATGTCTTTCATCTACGATCTTTGCTGTCATTCAACTGAGGCTGTTGTTCAGATTGACGTATCGTTCCCATTAGAGGGAGACAGAGGATCTAAAAGAATAATTCTCTACAGAAATTATCTGTCCTTTACAAATGAGATGGAGGCGATATACATGTAAAAATTATGGCATCTGAGGTTTTACAAAACTCCTTTATCAGTTCGCGGTATGCGAAAAAACTCTCAGCGATTGCACTTTCTACAAGATTAGCTTGAGCAAAAAACACCATGTGGATTGTGTTGTGTCCTCTGAAGCTCATTTTATCGTTTCGCGTTCGAGATCGCATGCCTCTCATCCAAGCAGATACTGCTGCAGCTGGCGCCGTTTCCTTCATGCAGTTTTGCAGAAGCACAGGTCGAGGGCCAGTCCGTGTTTTGGCAGATGGCAGACTCATCAGGCCAAATGACTAACAGTTACAACGTAATGGATACTCAGGCATACAAGGCCCTTTATAACGATTACTCATGGAACGAACTACAGTACATCCTCCTCTTTCGGTTTCTGAAGACGGCTGTTCAAGTGAAGTCGCTGATTTCTGGCCTGTAGCATCCACATCAACACGTCCCTCACCGGTAGGTAGTCTTATCAACTTGAATCCTCTTCCTAATCTGCAGTACCCATGTAGGCAGTCATTTTCTTGGCATTAGCATGGTTAGAGGAACAGGAAGACTTGGTTTAGAAGTGGAAGCAGCAGCACATCGAGGTTGCAATGGAAGCTGCAGTAGCAGCAGCTGCGTCGGTGGTGGGGGTGGAGGTGGTAGTAGTAGTAGTAGTAGTAGTAGTAGTAGTAGTAGTAGTAGTAGTAGTAGTAGTAGTATTTGTTGTTGCAGCAATTGCAAAAGATAATCACGCACCAGGTAATGAAGTTCTCATTGTTAAGATGAAAGCACCAGATGATATTCATAGTTTGGATAATGATAGTAACAGCAGCAGAAGCAATTTTCTGAACTCCACAGTTTCCTTTCACATTGCCAGTTTCTTCATTCCTTCTCCCCACCTCTCAATTCCTTCTTTCTTACTTTCTTCCATCTTCATCTACTCCTATAATACATCTAGCGGTCGCTCTTGTAGTTGCTGTAGTTGTAGCTGCATAGAATGTCAGCAGCCGAACTGTGACGAATCCATAACTGGCGGCACTGCACTGCACTGGCTCACGTCAGAACAACACGGAAGTGGGATGTGGGATGCAGGCGCTCCCTGGTCCTGGTGCCGTGTCAGTGTCCATGGCCAGCAAGACAAACTGGCGCTCTCCCGCTCTCCTCTCCAGGCTGCGCCCGATTCCAGGCCTCGTCATGCAGGTCTGTGTCTCCAGTCTCTCTAGCGAGGCCTCGGCGTGCATCTGGCTTGGAATCCAAGTGGGAAATTGATGGGAACTGCATGCCGGACTGGTAATAGAGGAGGCGGAGTTGTCTATTGTCTGACATGGACGGTGCAGCCTGGCATTCCTGACTGGCCTGGCTTGGCCCACCCCAGCTGCTGGCTCAGGCTGATTGATTTTCTCCGCCTTGATTCGGCCGTCTCTAGTGTGTACACGTGGAGGACGTTGGCCTCTCTCCACCTACGGTCAGTCTAGTCTTGAAGTGGTAGGGATCGCTTGGTCAGTGTCTACGATGCTTTTATTTGAGGGTGATGCGTAGATGAGTCATAATCGTCTCATACGGTGGCAGGATTTTGTACTGGTCTCTCTTGAGGTTCCAGCTATTGGATTCAGCTCGGGGTTTGTAGTCTGTGGATGATCTTTTGTAGAACATTGTACGCCGGTAATATGAGTCAACCCGGGGCAGGAATATTGTGCGATTATTTGACACTTTCAAGCTATTTAGACAGTTATAACTGATGTAGCTTTGGCTGACACTCTCTCTCTCTCTCTCTCTCTCTCTCTCTCTCTCTCTCTCTCTCTCTCTCTCTCTCTCTCTCTCTCTCTCTCTCTCTCGCTCCCCCCCCCCCTCTCTCTCTCTCTCTCTCTCTCTCTCTCTCTCTCTCTCTCTCTCTCTCTCTCTCTCTCTCATATTTACAAATTCGTGATTCAAGGTTTGATGACTTCACACGAGACAAGAGAACGAGGCATATTGCGTAAGATAAGATCAGAGCGAGAAATGTGAACTGATTGAAGTGAGCCAGCTACCTGTTGCTGTGCGAATTTGTCAGGAGACTAACTGGGGAGGTCTTGTACAGAGAAAATTACACCCCCCCCCCACCCCCCCACCCCCACCCCCCACCCCAAATCATTTACGATCTGACACACGCCAACAGACTTGCCTTCGAAACGGAAGTAGATGTACATGTAGATTACGCTGCCTTCCTGGCGAGGAGCAGAAGAAAAGTGTACTGTAGCACCAGACTGCTCAATGCCAGACTGGACAGATCCGATGGCTTGCTGCTGGGTGATAGGCTGGGGTAGACATGGGTGAAGATATTGCCGTTATGTGGTCTCCAGCCCAAAGTGGCATCTGATGACAAGCCGTCGATAGGCAGGGCTAGACCTACATGGAGACGGCGACTGTCGTGGCACGGTCTCCTGCCGATATTGGCATGCCGACTTTCCTGGGTGGCTTGGAGTGTCGCCTTGGCCTGCCTTGTGTTTTGCCTGGCAGTGGAGTGCGCACGGCGCGGGGTAGACAGGGCAGGCTGCACTGAGAAGACAGGTCGAGACAGGCCCTGGGCTGTGGCCGCACTGTGTTCCAGCACCTAATTGCCAGCTTGCACCATTGTCAGCCGTCCTCAGTGGGAGCCGCCAGCCCATTCACCTGGGCAGTCACCAGACAGGAGTGGCCAGGCCGCCGTGCCAGGAGATAATTTCGTCGATGACATGAGGGGGGCGATCGGACACTGGTGCCGTCGTCTGTGATTTGCTCCCATCGAGGTAGAGCCGCCGTGGGAGGAATTCCACCTCGCTGTGGTATGGGCGATCTGCGATCGACATGACGACGTATGGAGGCCTATGCGGACCAGGTACTCGCGTTGTCTGTGCTTCCTGCTGGGTTCCCAAGCCCTCGTAGCCGTTGGCGAGGTCTTGACGTGATGTGTTGCGTGCATTATGGGGAAGGCTCGACAGAGAGTTGTTGTGAGGTAGGAGGAAGACATGAAACATGAGCTGTGTGACGTAGGAAGTACGGTCGACATGATGTAGTGTGCGAAGCATGAGATAGACTTTAGACGAATGTGTGGAGTGTAGTAACCTTCAGATTATAACGTGTGAATTCGGAGGTATACATGACACGATGATTGTGTGTGCCCGCTCGTGTGCGCGCGCGCGTGCTTGCGTGCG
>JAWQFJ010011156.1:62500-72500 GCA_034096865.1 Theodoxus fluviatilis
AGAGAGAGAGAGAGAGAGAGTCCAATCGCCTTGCATGCACCTATAGTCTAGCAGCCCAGCAGTGGGAGCAAGCCATTCAAGCTTAATAACTGTTGCATCACATGAGATCAGGCCTGTGGGTCTGGGGAAGCTCTTGTCGCTATTGATCTTTGGAACATTCTAAGGCTGGAAAAGGGTGGTGCATCTAGCAGTGGCCTGCCCTGTGTGGCCTGCACTGTTGTGTGTGGCCTTTCTAACCCCTCGTGGCTTGCATTTTGTAGCCTGCCCTACTCCTCCAAGCTTGCTTTCAGTGGCTCGTCCTGTATGGCCACCTTTGCTGTGTGTAGTCTCTCCTGCCTGTGTGGCCTTTTCAGCCCCTTGTGGTCTGCCCTGTGTGACATGGTGTGTGTTGTCCATCTTTCCCTGTGTAGCCTGCTGTGTAGCCTGCTGTGTCCTGTGTGACATGCTGTGTGTTGCCTGCTGTGTCCTGTGTAGCCTGCTGTGTAGCCTGCTGTGTCCTGTGTGACATGGTGTGTGTTGTCCATCTTTCCCTGTGTAGCCTGCTGAGTAGCCTGCTGTGTCCTGTGTGACATGCTGTGTTTTGCCTGCTGTGTCCTGTGTGACATGCTGTGTGTTGCCTGCTCTGTCCTGTGTGACATGCTGTGTGTTGTCCATCTTTCCCTGTGTAGCTTTCTCTGCCTTGTTTCCTTCTCAGCCCAGTGTTTTGTGGTCTGCCCTGTGTTGCCTGTCTTGTGTAGCCTTCCTGGCTTTGTGTTTCCTGCAGCCCCCTCTGTAGCCAGCTCATTACCTTGTAGCTTGTCAGAGAGGGCTGAGATGGGGGGAATGTTGTGGGTAGCTGGGCCCAGCTCAGCCGACATTAGACCTTCAGAAAAACTCTCTGACTCATGCAATGGCTTGCAGTCACACACTCTAATGCCTCGTTTGTACATGTGTTTTATGAATCCATGAAGAGCCTCCTCCCCCTCACTTAACTTTCCCCACTATATCTGTTGCATAGCAGTTACATGAACTTCTAGTTCTCTTTTTCTCCTATTAAAAAAAGTATTTGTGTCACTTGGTGCGCAAACTGCTTGATTAATGGTTTCTGTACTGATGATTCATTTCAAGCTATATGTATGTATTTTCTTTTCTGAATGAACATTAGTTTTTTTTTAAAGCTTCCTTCCTTGGGAATACCTATGGTTGTATGCTTTCAGGGCATGCCACTTAATTAATTGCTTGTTACCGAGTGCTTTGAAAGAATCTGAGTAAAATGTTCCTGCAGGATGATTTGAAATAAGTAGAGTGATAGTCAAAGCAGCAGAGACTGAAGCATTTGCAGCTATAAAACCAAAGTGCAACAGCTGCTGCTGCTGCTGATAAGAAGAAGGTAAAAGTTTCAGTTGACACAACAGCAATACAAATTAGCCAAGTACATGTATAATTGCTTACTGTAGTTGTCATTGTAGTACTAGTGGTGATAGTAGTAGGCGCAGTGGTGGTGTTAGCAGTGAAATGTGACAGTTGTCATTGTAGTACTAGTGGTGATAGTAGTAGGGGCAGTGTGGTGTTAGCAGTGAAATGCGACAGTTGTCATTGCAGTACTAGTGGTGATAGTAGTAGGAGCAGTGGTGGTGTTAGCAGTGAAATGCGACAGTAATGGCAATGGTAGTACTAGTGGTGATAGTAGTAGGCGCAGTGGTGGTGTTAGCAGTGAAATGCGACAGTTGTCATTGTAGTACTAGTGGTGATAGTAGTAGGCGCAGTGGTGGTGTTAGCAGTGAAATGTGACAGTTGTCATTGCAGTACTAGTGGTGATAGTAGTAGGCGCAGTGGTGGTGTTAGCAGTGAAATGTGACAGTTGTCATTGCAGTACTAGTGGTGATAGTAGTAGGAGCAGTGGTGGTGTTAGCAGTGAAATGCGACAGTTGTCATTGTAGTACTAGTGGTGATAGTAGTAGGCGCAGTGGTGGTGTTAGCAGTGAAATGTGACAGTGGTCATTGTAGTACTAGTGGTGATAGTAGTAGGCACAGTGGTGGTGTTAGCAGTGAAATGCGACAGTTGTCATTGTAGTACTAGTGGTGATAGTAGTAGGAGCAGTGGTGGTGTTAGCAGTGAAATGCGACAGTAATGGCAATGGTAGTACTAGTGGTGATAGTAGTAGGCGCAGTGGTGGTGTTAGCAGTGAAATGTGACAGTGGTCATTGTAGTACTAGTGGTGATAGTAGTAGGAGCAGTGGTGGTGTTAGCAGTGAAATGCGACAGTTGTCATTGTAGTACTAGTGGTGATAGTAGTAGGAGCAGTGGTGGTGTTGGCAGTGAAATGTGACAGTTGTCATTGTAGTACTAGTGGTGATAGTAGTAGGAGCAGTGGTGGCGTTAGCAGTGAAATGCGACAGTTGTCATTGTAGTACTAGTGGTGATAGTAGTAGGCGCAGTGGTGGTGTTAGCAGTGAAATGTGACAGTTGTCATGGTAGTACTAGTGGTGATAGTAGTAGGCGCAGTGGTGGTGTTAGCAGTGAAATGCGACAATTGTCATTGCAGTACTAGTGGTGATAGTAGTAGGCGCAGTGGTGGTGTTAGCAGTGAAATGCGACAGTTGTCATTGTAGTACTAGTGGTGATAGTAGTAGGAGCAGTGGTGGTGTTAGCAGTGAAATGCAACAGTAATGGCAATGGTAGTACTAGTGGTGATAGTAGTAGGAGCAGTGGTGGTGTTAGCAGTGAAATGCAACAGTAATGGCAATGGTAGTACTAGTGGTGATAGTAGTAGGAGCAGTGGTGGTGTTAGCAGTGAAATGTGACAGTTGTCATTGTAGTACTAGTGGTGATAGTAGTAGGAGCAGTGGTGGTGTTAGCAGTGAAATGTGACAGTTGTCATTGTAGTACTAGTGGTGATAGTAGTAGGAGCAGTGGTGGTGTTAGCAGTGAAATGCGACAGTTGTCATTGTAGTACTAGTGGTGACAGTAGTAGGAGCAGTGGTGGTGTTAGCAGTGAAATGCGACAGTTGTCATTGTAGTACTAGTGGTGATAGTAGTAGGAGCAGTGGTGGTGTTAGCAGTGAAATGCGACAGTTGTCATTGTAGTACTAGTGGTGATAGTAGTAGGCGCAGTGGTGGTGTTAGCAGTGAAATGCGACAATTGTCATTGCAGTACTAGTGGTGATAGTAGTAGGCGCAGTGGTGGTGTTAGCAGTGAAATGCGACAGTTGTCATTGTAGTACTAGTGGTGATAGTAGTAGGCGCAGTGGTGGTGTTAGCAGTGAAATGTGACAGTTGTCATTGCAGTACTAGTGGTGATAGTAGTAGGCGCAGTGGTGGTGTTAGCAGTGAAATGCGACAGTTGTCATTGTAGTACTAGTGGTGATAGTAGTAGGCGCAGTGGTGGTGTTAGCAGTGAAATGTGACAGTGGTCATTATAGTACTAGTGGTGATAGTAGTAGGAGCAGTGGTGGTGTTAGCAGTGAAATGTGACAGTGGTCATTGGAGTACTAGTGGTGATAGTAGTAGGCGCAGTGGTGGTGTTAGCAGTGAAATGTGACAGTTGTCATTGCAGTACTAATGGTGATAGTAGTAGGAGCAGTGGTGGTGTTAGCAGTGAAATGTGACAGTTGTCATTGCAGTACTAGTGGTGATAGTAGTAGGGGCAGTGTGGTGTTAGCAGTGAAATGCGACAGTGGTCATTGTAGTACTAGTGGTGATAGTAGTAGGTGCAGTGGTGGTGTTAGCAGTGAAATGTGACAGTTGTCATTGTAGTACTAGTGGTGATAGTAGTAGGAGTAGTGGTGGTGTTAGCAGTGAAATGTGACAGTTGTCATTGCAGTACTAGTGGTGATAGTAGTAGGAGCAGTGGTGGTGTTAGCAGTGAAATGCGACAGTAATGGCAATGGTAGTACTAGTGGTGATAGTAGTAGGAGCAGTGGTGGTGTTAGCAGTGAAATGCGACAATTGTCATTGTAGTACTAGTGGTGATAGTAGTAGGAGCAGTGCTGGTGTTAGCAGTGAAATGTGACAGTTGTCAGTGTAGTACTAGTGGTGACAGTAGTAGGAGCAGTGGTGGTGTTAGCAGTGAAATGCGACAGTTGTCATTGTAGTACTAGTGGTGATAGTAGTAGGAGCAGTGGTGGTGTTAGCAGTGAAATGCGACAGTTGTCATTGTAGTACTAGTGGTGATAGTAGTAGGCGCAGTGGTGGTGTTAGCAGTGAAATGCGACAATTGTCATTGCAGTACTAGTGGTGATAGTAGTAGGCGCAGTGGTGGTGTTAGCAGTGAAATGTGACAGTTGTCATTGCAGTACTAGTGGTGATAGTAGTAGGAGCAGTGGTGGTGTTAGCAGTGAAATGTGACAGTTGTCATTGCAGTACTAGTGGTGATAGTAGTAGGAGCAGTGGTGGTGTTAGCAGTGAAATGCGACAGTTGTCATTGCAGTACTAGTGGTGATAGTAGTAGGAGCAGTGGTGGTGTTAGCAGTGAAATGAGACAGTTGTCATTGTAGTACTAGTGGTGATAGTAGTAGGCGCAGTGGTGGTGTTAGCAGTGAAATGTGACAGTTGTCATTGCAGTACTAGTGGTGATAGTAGTAGGAGCAGTGGTGGTGTTAGCAGTGAAATGTGACAGTGGTCATTGTAGTACTAGTGGTGATAGTAGTAGGCGCAGTGGTGGTGTTAGCAGTGAAATGCGACAGTGGTCATTGTAGTACTAGTGGTGATAGTAGTAGGCGCAGTGGTGGTGTTAGCAGTGAAATGAGACAGTTGTCATTGTAGTACTAGTGGTGATAGTAGTAGGAGCAGTGGTGGTGTTAGCAGTGAAATGCGACAGTTGTCATTGTAGTACTAGTGGTGATAGTAGTAGGAGCAGTGGTGGTGTTAGCAGTGAAATGCGACAGTTGTCATTGTAGTACTAGTGGTGATAGTAGTAGGCGCAGTGGTGGTGTTAGCAGTGAAATGTGACAGTTGTCATTGCAGTACTAGTGGTGATAGTAGTAGGCGCAGTGGTGGTGTTAGCAGTGAAATGTGACAGTTGTCATTGCAGTACTAGTGGTGATAGTAGTAGGAGCAGTGGTGGTGTTAGCAGTGAAATGCGACAGTTGTCATTGCAGTACTAGTGGTGATAGTAGTAGGAGCAGTGGTGGTGTTAGCAGTGAAATGTGACAGTTGTCATTGTAGTACTAGTGGTGATAGTAGTAGGAGCAGTGGTGGTGTTAGCAGTGAAATGCGACAGTTGTCATTGCAGTACTAGTGGTGATAGTAGTAGGAGCAGTGGTGGTGTTAGCAGTGAAATGCGACAGTTGTCATGGTAGTACTAGTGGTGATAGTAGTAGGAGCAGTGGTGGTGTTAGCAGTGAAATGCGACAGTTGTCATGGTAGTACTAGTGGTGATAGTAGTAGGCGCAGTGGTGGTGTTAGCAGTGAAATGCGACAATTGTCATTGCAGTACTAGTGGTGCTAGTAGTAGGCGCAGTGGTGGTGTTAGCAGTGAAATGCGACAGTAATGGCAATGGTAGTACTTGTACTACATAGTATGAGTTGTAAAAGAAGTAGAAGTAGCAACAGCAGTAGTAGTTTTAGTGAGTAGTAGTAGCTGTTGTAGAAGTTATAGAAGAGGAAATAGCGGTAGCAAAAATAACAGAAAAAGTAGTAGTAGTAGTAGTAGAAATAGTACCAGTAGTAATGGTGGTTGTACATATTACAAAAGTAGTAGTGGCAGTAGTGGTTGGGTCAGTGATGGTGGCAAAAGCAGCAATTGTGAAAATGTTGATGCTGAGAAAATGAAATGTAAGTTGTCACTGAACTGCAAGAAAAGATGTAGTAGGGATAGCAACAACAGTCGCAGCTTGATTATGCATTTCAAACGCCAGATTGTTGATATCCATGCAGTCTCTGATGGGAAATATTATTGTAGGTGGAGAGTCGGGGGTGGGGGTGGGGTGTGCTTTGGCAGACATGATAACAGGGAAGGGGAAAAAACAAGCAACAATTAAGGAAACTCTCTGATACTTTTTTGTTCTCCTTTGGAGCCTGATAGTTACTTTGAATGCTTGGAATGCTCTCTTGCTTTCTCATGTTTCTCTGGGCTGTCACTGCAGCACACTCTCACAAGCAGTGCACTGAGCATGGAAATAGGAGTAAAATCACATGACTGTTGACTATATAGTGCATAGATTGTTATGGTAAATCTGAATGTACCTCTTGACCTAGAAATTGAATGACATTCTGCCACAAAGAATATTTCTATCAAAGACCCTTAAGTGTATTGAATGAATGCTTCAGCCATGACGGTTGTGAAGTGCAAATCTTTTGACTGGTGAGGATTGCCCCAGCTGCTATTGTGGTAGAAGTATGTCATACAGTATTGAAGGAGTGTCATTGCTAATGCTGTGGCAGGGTTGCAAACCATCACCTGACTGGGGAATGAAAGTTTAAGGGTGGCTGCAGTGTTACTATTGTAACTTTGAGAGTGCAGGGGTATCCCAGCCATTGAAACTAAAAACACTATGATCTGGTTCTTGATTTCAATGTTGACTATCTAGGTCTGCAGCATATATCACAGCAAAGCAGCTTATTTCAACAAAAACTTTTCCAATGGTTTCTGCAGTGATGTGGCTTTGTAGACATGGATCTTAAACCAGAGGCGTGCTCTCTAATTCCATTGATGATGATGATGATGTCTTTCATAGGAATCATGTCGTCCAGGCAGTTTGTGTTAGTGAAACAACCCAGGCTTCCCCCAGTGTTGAGGGAGAACCACCTTTTGACTGATGCAGTGTACAGATTTCTTATTTTGTGTGGGTTGCAGCAGTGAGGATGTGACGGGCCAGCCCACACCCCCCAGCAAGGCCAAGGGTGACCAGAGCCAGAAACACCCAGCCGCACGTGTGTTGCAGGAGCAGCTGGAGCAGGACTCCGCACCTGGAGGCCCCAAACAGGTAGAGCAGTCATAGTGATGTGATTGGCACATGCACATGCACACACATATGCACATGTGCACCAATGCAGGCACATTGTATGCATGCACCATGCACGCATCACAGGGAATTGGACAAATGCCTGTTCATACACATACTTAAAGTGAAACATGCACACACACCACTTTCTAGCATTCATTTTTATTCTTGTCTCTTTCCAAGGGTTCCTTTTACTGTCGAGACTGCTGTCTCAGTATTGTATTCCAGAAGGGCTTCAGAATGGATATCATAGTGTGTTGCTGTCAGAGTGAACTATATCATGTCTTGCTTCCTATTTGCATATGCCACTGATCGAATTCTGACTGCTTTTCTTTCAGTTTAAACACACTTTCTCATGTCAATTCCTATATTAGCAGCTTAAAAAAAAATCATCTGCAACTCCTGATCTGGTTCATACTTGTCATTTTACATTTATGAGAATGGGATTACTGTTGATTATAAAAGAAGAAGTCAGGTTGATAGAGGAATATATTGCTTGATAAAGAAATGTCGCACATTGCACCCAGCAAAGAAAAAATGGCCACTCATGCATAGCTTTCGCAAGGCCTGGCTTTAATCTTAAAAGCGCTCTAAGACTGAAGTGACTTGGTGTTCAGTGTTCAGAATACATTGCTGTTTAATCTAACTACAGGTACTCCTACTGTCAATGTTTGCCAGTAGGAAAGATTGTTTAGAGTGTTTCATTGTCTGTATTTGTTCATGTGTCCTTCTGGAAGGATTTTTCACTCCCATTTTAATTGCCTTCACCCAGTGATGTATGTTGATTGCAACTAGTTGTCTACTTCATCTCTTTTTCACTCTTCAAAAAAGGAATATTTGTAAATATGTGGTGTCTATTTGCAAGGATTGTTGAAAATGTTTGCAAAATGTATTGTCTTATAGTTATTGTTCAACAAATTTTCAAGTGCTGTGGTGAATATGGTGCAGCGGTTAGCATTCTGGACTGTCATCTGGGCGCCCAGAGTTCAATCCTCGGTTGCAACCACTGCCGCTTGCCACATATAGGACATTGCTCATGTGTTGACCAGGAGTGAAAATCCCTTCAACTAATATTATTTTGAGTGTTTGAACTTGTGTATTTCACTATTTGACAATACAGTATATGTACATCTGGTGATAGGAAGCCTGGCTGATAGGCATTTAGAGAAAAACTGTATAGGTTTCATACCCCACTGTTTCTACTCCAGCCTCACTTAGGTGTTGAACTTCCACAGCAGTAGATCTCCATCTCTCGTGCCTAGTTTTCACATACTGTGTTGATGTGCTTGTGTTAGTTTTCATATGAAGTAAGGCCAGCATATCTGGTCCAGCACTGTGACTGTGTTTTGCATTTACAAGTAGTGCTGTGATGTCTGTGTGAGTTTTGCATTTAGTGTTGTGATGTATGTGTGTGTGTGTTTTGCATTTAGTGCTGTGATGTCTGTGTGTGTGTTTTGCATTTAGTGCTGTGATGTCTGTGTGTGTGTTTTGCATTTAGTGCTGTGATGTCTGTGTGTGTGTTTTGCATTTAGTGCTGTGATGTCTGTGTGTGTGTTTTGCATTTAGTGCTGTGATGTCTGTGTGTGTGTTTTGCATTTAGTGCTGTGATGTCTGTGTGTGTTTTGCATTTAGTGCTGTGATGTCTGTGTGTGTGTTTTGCATTTAGTGCTGTGTTGTCTGTGTGTGTTTTGCATTTAGTGCTGTGATGTCTGTGTGTGTGTTTTGCATTTAGTGCTGTGTTGTCTGTGTGTGTTTTGCATTTAGTGCTGCTTCTTACTCTTCATCTCCAGTTCTGAGTGCTGTCGGGTCTGGATGGTGTTGTGTGGCTTTGCAAGTCTCATTATGAATTTCAAACTTGGTTGGAGTGCCCAGAGTAACTTGTCCTTTGCTTTGTTCAATGTTAGGAAGATTGTGAAGATGTCATGTAAGAAAAAAACAGACTTACTATGTGAGTTCACACAGGAATGCGATGTAAATATAGGTAGTTTTAAACTGCCACAGAATGAAGCCATTCAAACCAAGGAACTGGCCATCCAACAATGACATTTTTTAAACCAAACATTAAAATATGGTTTTAACAAAATCTAGGCAGTGCATCACCAGGATGTACGTACAGAAGAAAAAAAAGGGGTGAAACAAATTTAGGGTCAGCATTAACACCTTGAATTTCATTGTACATGTATGGTTTTCAACTTTAATTCCAGCAACTCAAGAGCACTCAGAGAGCTCGAACCTCCACCAAGGACACCACAATTTATTTTCCATGACCAGTGTATATTTAAGTTCAATTTTGCTCTGCTGGAGGTCTCCAAGTGCAGAACGCATATGTTGGCACCATCAATGGTTTGACGTCATCAACTTCTTAATGAGTGTAAACATTTCTCTTTATGGTTTAACTCCAAAATGAGATAACGGATAACCACCAAAATTTAATGGATTGTTCCTTACCTTGCATCAATTTCATCAGAATCCATGTCGAACCTTTTAAAATTCTGTTGCCAGTTAACTTACTAATGAATGAACCAAGGAAAAAACATAACCTCCTTGACAGAGGTAATGAATGTAATGCAATACAGAGACATAACTGATTCAAGGTTTGGGCAGCTGTTGATGGGACCTAATGGAACTCTAAAACCTCTGCAGAATAAATGCTGAAGCATTTTAAAAGAGTTTTGATGTAATTAGGTAATCAGAGTATAATGTTTAGTGTTGTAATAAGTTTTTGACAGTGAATTTTTCTGAACATACCCAGTGTTTGTGAAATTTCTCTTTCTTGTGCAAGTCTTATTCTAAACTGTTGATGCCAGTATATGAAAATGACCTTGGACAAATCTACCCTCCTTGAAAGGACTCTTTGTCATGTTTCATCTGTAGAGCTACTGTCTGTTCTCAGTTATTGCCATTTTGCTGTTGCCTTGTTCTGAATGAGTTGAGTAGTTTCTTCTGTGTTCTGTACCAATCTGTCACAAATCAATTTTCATCCTTGAATTTTCTTTTCTCTTTCACTACTCCACATTGTTTACACAGCATTTGATGACTGTCGTTTTCGTTGCTTTTCCACCTTGCCCCTGCCTGC
>JAWQFJ010011156.1:77500-107500 GCA_034096865.1 Theodoxus fluviatilis
CACACAAAACGTAATTATTTTCACAAAAGATCAATTAAAAGAACAGTCCTTAAGACAATTTGGAGCATTGATAAGTTCTACAATATTTACTAGGTTGGATTGAATTGTTACTTTGGCTTTTGCAAAGAAACAGTAAATGGTGACTTAATAAGAAATTTCATGTTGGTACATTACAAAAATAGAGATAAAGTACACATAGCACTATGGCTACTGGTAACACCTTGTAATGAATAGATGAGAACACAGGTGTTTAATATGGAAAAGGATATTGCTTTAATTTTAAGATCCAAGTTTACATTGGTGTCTGTTATGTAGATTTCAGAACAATACTTCCTATTCATCTGTCATTGGGGATGACCCTGTCTTCAGTTCTTTTGTAATCTATTCCTTTGAGAACCTAAGATGCAATCCTGATAGTCAGACTGTTTCTTAATCAGAAAAATTGCCAATTAACATTGTGTCTCATCTTGAATGACTTTGTGTATTTGAATTCCAGACTACCATTTTCTTACTCTGTAACTGTGTTATCACTTCTTTTACACACATTTTCACCGAGTGGAGGCAGGCAGGCGCCAACAAGCTCACTTCATTATTGTTGACATCGTTGTCATCTTGTCACTGCTCATATTCCTCCCTCACTTGTCAATCCCATTCTGTTGCACATGTACTTGCTCATCTTCTGTGATGCCAAGACCCTAATCGGTGTTGTATTCATCGTTGTTCATCTTGGGCTGTGCAGGCAGCCCCAATGCACAGAACACTGCACTTAATAGCCATGTACAGAGACCAGTGTGTGCCTACTCCCATGTGATTGCATGTGGTCAGCACTTGCCAGAGATATTTCTGACCATGAATGAAACCGGCATGCCAGAGTGAGAAGTTGTGTGTAAAAAGTAACTTGTAATTTTGTGTGCATGCTGACAGTAAAGCATGATTGGTTTGGTGATGAGGACTTACTTCAATCTTTGCATCTTGAAAAAAAAATCAAGCAAAGTAATACATTTTGGATTTTCATTGTGCCAAAACACTGTCTCGGTCAAGAAAGCATTATACTTTGGTTGCTTTCTCAAAATTCAAACTGCATTGGAACCACCAAGCACATCTCCTCCTCCCCCACCCCTGATGCTCCCACCCCTTATCCACAGCCACCATCCCACCCCACTTTTTCTTCGTTGGGTATTCTTCCGAAGGTACACACACACACACACACACACACACACACATACACACAGACACATACACACACATACACACACACACATGCACACACATACACACACACACACTCATGCTGTATGGGTAATTGTGCTCTACTTTCTTTATCATGGATAGAAAGAACTCTATATGCTGAAATATTGCAGGATACTGTATTGTACTGTAAATCCAGCACCAATTCTGTAACAGTACTTTGTTGAATTCTGCATCCCTCAGTACAGTAAGTTCACTGCATGGGTTTCTGAGACAAAATTAATGGGTTTATTGGTGGTTAATAGGGTATGACTGATAATGAACTTCTAATCAACACTGGATTTTTCATTCTCCATGCAGTGAAATACTTCCTTCAAGTGCTAACTTTATTCCTATATGTTGTTTTTACAGCAGATCATAAAGCAAATGCAATGGATTTACATATGAGTTTATTGATTTTGTCCCTTGCTTGTTCGTGCTGTGGAAAAATTGCTTGGAAAGTAGTTTGCAAGGGAAAGATCGGATGTGTTTGAAGGGAGGTAACTGTGTTGTGACAAGCGTGTGCATAGTGAAAGTAACAAAATAGGCAGGAGTTGCTGTGGGCCAGTAACTCTGGACAAAGCTAGGAATGCATTCGCTTTTTCTGTCTTATGTTGCATTTGTTGGCATGCTGTGCTGCGAAGACTTTCCATGCAGTTGAAACCATTTTCAGCTGGTATTATTTTCAAAGATGCAATGTTTAATCTATTGACCTCATTGTTTGTAGTTATTCATACTGTATTCTTCTTTTAATTGAGAAAAAAAGCATGATTAATCTTTTACACTGGGATATGCAAACTGAGCCATAGTTTTGAGTTACCAAGCTTATTTTATCATTAGTATCATTCATTATGTTTCACAAATCTGTGTCAATATTGCCAATGCTTTGCAAAAGTGTGTATTTTAATGAAAAGGAAGAATGCAAGCATAATGATGTGATACCGTGCTTTCTTATTTTCAGAACCTCATCTTCATGTCTGAAAATTGTTGTATTTGACATCATGTGGCGTGCTTTGAACGAAGACAAGGGAATAGTTGAACATGACCATTGATGATTTTGTGATGACGCGAGTGGAAATCATGCTTACTGATCATTGCGTCTGCAGAATAGGTCACTTTATGGACTTCCATAGCCTTGTAGTTCATCTCTGTCTCTGTCATAACATGTGCCAGGTTTCTTGTGTCTTCATGTCTTTGTGTGTGTTTGTTTTTTCAGGAACTTTACATTGGCTTGTCATAGATGTTCTTGTCAAGCCAGAGTATCTCATACAGACATCTCAGTCTTAAAGCCAGTGTGTCATGATGAACTCTGCATCGTGGAGTATTTGCCTGAAGGGGTCATGTGCAGAAATGACTTTAAAGAAAAACTGCATTCAGTTGAATAATGTATCAAATCTAATTAAATTAATTGTATAAAGCTTGCTGAGTTTTTAAAAATTAAAGTTAACTGGATCAAATTAAAAGAACTGTCTGGGATTTTTCTTGACGTAAGTTTGTCAAGATTTGTATCAGTGTAGAGGAAGGAAGGTGCTGTACATCAGGAGAGACGTCACACTCAGCTTCCAGATGACAAAAGCCTGACCCTGAATCTTAAGTGCACTTATTCATAGTTCTGGCTCAGACCATTCAAGATGCATCTGTATCTTACTCTCAGTGCAAGAGCCTCTTGTTACCAGGGTCTAATGCCTGGCGCCTGTCACTGGCAGTCCTCGTACAGTGCCTCTGTGTCCTGTGTTGTGTATTCCCTGACCGTTTCTTTTGCCAGCAGTCCCAGTGCCAAATGCATGTGTCCCTCCTGTGTCTTGTATGCTGTCACTGGTGACTGTCATTATTTGTGCCAAGTGCATTTGTATCCTATATCTAGTTTGCCATCACTGGCGACTGCCACCTACAGCCTCTGTACCAAGCGCATTTGTATCCTATATCTAGTTTGCCATCACTGGTGACTGCCACCTACAGCCTCTGTACCAAGTGCATTTGTATCCTATATCTAGTTTGCCATCACTGGTGACTGCCACCTACAGCCGCTGTACCAAGCGCATTTGTATCCTATATCTAGTTTGCCATCACTGGCGACTGCCACCTACAGCCTCTGTACCAAGTGCATTTGTATCCTATATCTAGTTTGCCATCACTGGCGACTGCCACCTACAGCCTCTGTACCAAGTGCATTTGTTCCCTGTGTCCACAAGTGAGTCGGTGTCCATTGTCTGTTCTCTCTCCCAAGGATGCTCTTGCTAGAAGTCCCAGCACCAGATGTTGCCATGCTCTCAGTCCACTGCATCAGAGCCTATGCTGACCTGTCTCTGGGATTGCTTTGCTCAGGTGCTGAAGTACTCACAGTCAGACTGGAACAAGCTGCGGCAGGAGCTGGAGCTGGAGTTCCAGGCCTCTGTCCTCCAGAAGGAGCGGGAGTTCAGCAAGAAGCTGGCAGACAGAGAAAAGAAGATTGTGGTGCTGGAGGAGGAGGCCAAGAACCTCAGACAGACCAACGCAGACATGCGTGCCATCGTCGCTGAGTTTGAGAAGACAATTGGCCAGCTCCGAGGTCAGTGCTCATTCTGTGTAGGAATTCTCTTCCTCCTCTTTCCTTTCTTTTCTGTCTTCCCACTGGAATCCCTGTGCTGGTCAAAGAATTAAACTTAAAGACCTGACACCAGCATAAAAACACACACACATCCATACACACACATACTCAGAGTAAAATACTCTTCAAATTTAGGCTCACTTTAAAAGAGTAGGTGTAAAAATGAATGGGAAGTGATAAAGATCATTAGCAAGATTAGTGTTTAAAGTCACTCACCTCCCATGCTTTAAAGTCTCTAAAATTGAAACATTTCACTGCAATATAAATGATTTGATAAACTGAGTGACTTTAAGAGTGTTGCACTACAGAAAGGGTGCAGAAGGTAAAATGAGTCAAGTCTATGGTCACGTTGAATGAATTACAACCTCCAACACGGTGAATCCGCACATCCTCTGTCAGCAGAATAAGTTAGAGGAGAGGCAGGAATCTGACATGTGATCTCAATAAGTTTCCCCAGTATCCCTGGCCATTTCCCTGCCCATTTCCCTGCCTCACGCATGTCATCTGCTGGAGGGTTTATGATCTGATACTAGAAATGCAGACCAATTTGCTTTTGATAAGATTAGCAATGTGACCTTATAATATAGTAATTATTAGTAATCACGAAGATGTTTGGTGGTCTCATGAACAAAAAGAGGTCATAAAGGAAGAAAGAGGTTGTGCAATATCTTCATCTTACGATGCATCATTGACAGATCATTTCTCACAATCTCCACACTTTGCAGAACATCTCATCATAGGATAAAAAGACATACTCACATCATAATGATAGTGCAATTGTTGCTTTTCCCAAGCAGAGGTAATCAACCTTCAGTATAATTGTTTATTCATCAGTCCCTTGCTAACATTCTTATTGCTGTTGAAGTAAGTGAAGAAAAGAAGTAATGTGCAGTAACTGTGTCAGAACGTGGTGTTTAAATGAGAGCTATGTCCCTTTCACTGAGGAAACCCAAATGAAGCAGATGCAGTAATTGTTCCAAATGTTAAAAGTATCCATGGCAACGGGAAGTTGCTCTAAGTTTCTCCTTCCTATTGGAAGAAACTACCCCAGTAATTTAATGCCACACAAAACCTTCAGTTTAGTGCATTTGTGTTTGCTTAGTCTGTATGAGGTCCTATACAAATAACCATGCACATTGCTCCAATTCTAAGCACTAAATCAACCAGACCGTGTGCTTATTTGCCTAGAGAAATTTTTAAAAGGGATACCTTAAATGCCTTTACTTTTCTAATGTTTACAGTTGTGATTGAAGGTAAGCAGTTTGTGTTGAGTTGATTGTGGAGTTTTGGGTTTATTTCCAATGCAGGTGCTGACTTGCTTTGTGATTCCTTTGTCATGTGGGCCTTGGTCACTGGGTTGATGACTGACCAGAGTGGACAGCTTGCTTGCTGACTGATGACCATTCTTGCATTTCTGGAATGCTGGTTTCAGAGAAACCTCCAATACAAGACCTACTATAATACCTCTCCATTCATACCTAGAGAAAATCTCACAGGAAAGATTGTCTGACTTCATACTTGGACATGCTGTTTTTAACTTCTGTTATCTGTCTGTCTCTGTCTGTCTGTCTGTCTGTCTGTCTGTCTGTCTGTCTGTCTGTCTGTCTGTCTGTCTGTCTGTCTGTCTGTCTGTCTGTCTCTCTCTCTCTCTCTCTCTCTCTCTCTCTCTCTCTCTCTCTCTCTCTCTCTCTCTCTCTCTCTCTCTCTCTCTCTCTCTCTCTCTCTCTCTCTGTTTCTGTCATTGATATGTTCCTCTCCACGGAAATCTTTAGTAAAAGGCGAAAGATTTATTCGTGGATGTTTGTTCGTTCTGTTTCTGTCTCTGCCTGTCTGTTTGTCTGTCCATCTGTCCATCTCTCTATCTCTGTCCCCCTCTCTCTCTCTCTGTCCATCTCTCTCTCTCCCTCTCTCTCTCTCTCTCTCTCTCTCTCTCTCTCTCTCTCTCTCTCTCACACACACACACACATACACTCACACATTCACTCACACATACACACACATATGCATGCATGCGTGCGCGCACACACACACACATACACACACACACCTTTTGTGATTTCATTTTGATGAAATAATTTTGGTTTAAGGTCATAAGTTGGAGATTTCTCTGTGTTTCAATATAACATGAGTCCTTTCAGTGACTTTTTTTCATGTTTTTTTGTTGGTGTGTCATCCTTGAAAACATGCATTCCTCTACTTACACGTTAATGGGGAAGTTAAGGATGTGGTTGTATTCCTCTTTCAGCGGAAAAGGAGAAGAGCTGCAGTGCGTCACAGCAGGAGCTACAGGAAATCATTCGAGACAGAGATCAGGTAAAGCTCTCTTCCTGAGTTAATACCCCTGTCTCTTCGATTGTCTACTGCATGCTCTTGTTTCAGCCCTAATCACAGCTCTTGTCTTTCTTGCGACAGCTTCATTTTCATGATTTCCTCTTGATCCCTTTGTTCTGTCTTCTTTTCCTCCTGTCCTCTCTCCAAATCTTCTTTGTTTCACCACCCCCTCTCATCCTGTTTTTGTTTTTCATCAACCATTGCTCACCCGTTTGCTGCTCCTGTTTCTCCTTGTTCTCTAACTCTCCTTACTTTTGCTCCTCATTCTTTCTGTGCAATTTCACCTTCAATTCATCTCCTGTCATTTGCTCCAAGTTCTTCTATTGCGCCTGTCACTCCATCTCCCCCGGGTACTCCTGATCTCCCCTTTTCCTTGCTAGTGTTTTCTGTAACATGCAACTCGCCTCTTGTCCAGCACCTGCCCATCAACTGCCCATCAGCTGCTAATCTTCTTCCCTTTGTTCTTGCTACTTCATTCACCCATTTACTTTGTCCCTCCTTGCCCACTACCTGTGTGTAGTGTCAAATTATCTAATGCTGGTTACCAAATGAGGAGAGGATGTATGAGTAAAGACTATAGCTGTGCAAGGTGATCGACACAGCACCATCACTGTCAGATGAGGGGGGGGGGGGGTCAAGTAGGTCAGGTAATTTGATATTCTTGTTCTTGATTCAGTCATGTCTGCTCTCCAGGCTCAGGAAGACTTGCAGTCAGTGGAGACGGCTTTCTCAGATCTGCACAGACGGTATGAAAAGACCAAGGGCATGATGGAAGGATTCAAACAGGTGAGGTTTTCTTGCTGCCTAGGAGCTTCCCTTTGCTGTCGTTCTCCTCCTCCTCCTCCTCCTCCTCCTCCTCCTCCTCCTCCTCCTCCTCCTCCTCCTCCTCCTCCTCCTCCTCCTCCTCCTCCTCCTCCTCCTCCTCCTCCTCCTCCTCCTCCTCCTCTTCTTCTTCTTCTTCTTCTTCTTCTTCTTCTTCTTGTAAGATGAATTTTTTAACACACGTGGATAAGGAATTTCTTGAGACCCTCTTCAGCTCAATAAATGCATTCTATGAATCATTACTTACTTGCTTCCTTTGTCATATCTGGAATATTTTCCTTTTAAATGTTGACAAATAGAGAACTAGGAAGCAAGTGACTGAATCTTGTGGGGAAACTATAACTCGTGAAGAGCTTATTGTCCAGTTTCTTTTGCCACAATTACCAGAAAGGTTAGGTGTAATTGGCTCTGCGAGTGTGAGTCTTTTGAGGGAGCAGCTGTGCACCGTGTGTGTGTGTGTGTGTGTGTGTGTGTGTGTGTGTGTGTGTGTGTGTGTTCTCTTTTGGAAGACAGAACTAGTGTAGACTGAATACTGCCTCTGCAAGTTGTCTTTGTCGTCTTGTGGTGGTTTTACCTAGTGATGAATACCTTGTCTGGTGATACTTTGTAATTTTGTGAGAGGATGTTGTAATCTGATGTTTTGACCATTACCTATATCTTTACCTATTAGAACACAGAAAAGTCAGATAAAGTTTATAATGTTTCTTAGAGAGCATTGCTGGTTTCATCATCACTCTTTTCTTTCTTTTTTTAAAATACTTTTTTATATTCATAGAAACATGTTAGGATGCTGACTTCTTCTGATGCCACTGTTATGCCAACCATTAACTATCTTAATCAGCATAAGATGTGTCAATGACTTTTTTACATTTTCCCTCTCAGAATGAGGAAATGTTGAAGAAGACACTGCTGGAACACCAAGCCAGAATCAAGAAGCTGGAAGGCAAGATACAGCAGATCAAGGAACAAGCAGAGGAGAAACTTGACCGGTAAGGCCAAATCTTTGTTCAGTGTTCTTATTCACCTTCAAGAAAAAAGTTAAAGTGCCAACTTTGTTTGCAGGAATTGTGTTTTTATTTATTAGGGCACAGTTTGCTGAAGTTTTATGGTTATTAAAAAAGTTTGTTTTGTCCCCTGTTTTATATCTTGTTATAAATATTAAAAATATTAGGATTGATAGCTTGTCATATGAAGGTGTTCTGGTGCTCTGCATTTAGAATTTAACTGATTCTTTTTTCCTTCTGACTGTTGCAAATGGTTCCCTATGAACAGAGTGGGGATTTCTGTATTTCAGAGCCAACCAGGAGATAGAGAAAGTGAGGAAGTCCACCTCATCAGAGCTGGCAAGACTGGAGGCGGCTGTGAGAAAGTCTGAAATCACCATCCTGACGCTGGAGAAAAGCCTGGAGGCCAAGGTAAGGCAGCCGGGAGGTAGGGCAGGCTGCAGAGTGTGGTGGCACTTGTGACATTTTGGGATGCGTGGCATGGTGATAACAAAGAACTAGACATGTGTCACTGGCAGGTGGCAGGCCATATGCCATCCTCACTCACTTCAGTCAGAAAATTCTGTGCTGGCATTCTCTGTGAAGTTGCAGTTAGAGCTTTCTGTCATGATCATCTCTGATGATAGATAATTAATGGTTCTTTTGGCTATCACCATTGTGTAAGGAGACATCTGGACGGCTAAGACCATTCTATTGACATTCATCACTACTTGCTTTCATTTTGCTCAAGAGTATGCATTTCTTCTCTGCCCCCAGGAATGTAATAGATTCAAAGCTAATTATTGGAACAGCATACTTATCCAAAAGGAGCAAATGTCAGCATTTGAGATTTGGTCAGACCAAGAAAAAAAATGCCTTGTCTCTTTAAATTATAAATTTGTCAACTTGTCTATGGCCAGTAGGGTACGGCGTTCGAAGCTGCGCGGGGATCCCAGAGCTTGCATCCTTGAGCAAGATGCTTAACTCGCATTGCTTCTCCCCACCCGAGGAGTAAAACCGGGTACCAAACGGCCCTCTTCAGGGCTACCAAGAAAACGGCCCTCCTCAGGGCTGCCAAAAACGGCCCTCCTCAGGGCCTCTCCCCAGGTCCTTCGGATGAGACCTTTATAAACCGAGGCCTAGTGTGCGATACGCATTCACAAAAACATCAAATCGCGCACTATAAAGATCCTGACACTCATGTCCTTGACGGGTGAGTGCCGGTCACAGATAAAATATCCAGCACGCAAAAATAGTGCAGCAGTTTCACCAGCATGTTGGTGTTGGCTGCCTTAAAACCTAAGAAGAAGAAGAGATATTGACTTGTATTATTTGAAATTCATTGTTTGTTCTCTGCAGTTTTATTCAGTCATATACAGTAAAGTATAGGTTTGTCTCATACCTGCAGGCATACATCATTGCAGTGTTGTAGAACTTTAACCATCACTGTTTTTCAGATCAAGGAGAATGAAGAGTTGACGTCCATATGTGACGACCTCATAGCCAAGGTGGGCCAATAACCCTGGAGGCACAGCTGGTGAGGCTGTGCAAAAGCGGCGTTGGTTGTGAAACATGGGACAGCCTTCTGAAGGTGATGGACTCTATAAATACACATAGTCTGGAATGGGACCTGGGATTCCTGGCACCCGAGTGTGTAGCGAACAAACAGGATTAGCAGCACGAGGCTGAGTGTGTGCCTGAACGACGTGAGTGCACTTCATGGACAATGGAGATGACAGTCATCAGAGACCAGGCCGTTGTTGCAGTGAGGGTCTAAGGTTCCAGGCTGGGAACGTAAGAACGTTCCCAAATGACAGATCTCTCTGCCACGAAGCAGAGGAAAAATGGATGACTGTCCAGCCTTCCTTGCACTGGCTGGAGAAATGGTGAACTTCCTCTGCTCAGGAATGACTGGAGAGAATCCTGCATTTGGACTGAAATCACGCATGACAGTGCTACCGTGTGCTGTGCTCTCTTCTTTCCTGGGCTAGAACTGGCTGGCCATTCACTGCCTTCTTCTCAGCTTTATGTGGCTAGAGCTTTCTGCTGCCTTTTCCCCGAGCAGTGGTACCCAGACAAACCACACGTCGTTCAGTTTGTGTCAAAGGCATTTTTCGGTACAAAAATCATTGTGTGTGTGTGTAATCACCAAGGCGCTTGCTTTGAAGTCAGCACCTCTTCATCAGTTCCATCATGCCTAGATCATTGCCTTCAACTATGCAATGTCATTGCTGCTTAAAGAGTTTCTGCATGTGGTAAATTAGAGCTTTCGTTGCTGGGGATATGAGTTGTACTGCTGTATTAGAATGTGCATGGTGGATGTGGAAACTGTGCTCATCTGTCTATTCAATTGAATGAGCTGACAATTTGGTAGAGGCACTGCATGGTATCTGATGAACAAATACAAAATGGTGTCTAGGATGACTTAATCTGAGATCAAAGACATTCTGTACCTGTCTGTGTTGCTCTTTGAATTGGTTGCTGAGAATATTTGGAACGAAAAGTTGACCGTCTCTAAGCCTAACATCTTCATGTGTCGCCCAAACATGAGAGCCGAGTCAGAGGCAAAAGGAGCAGAGCAACCTGAACTTATTACAGTGGGTGCATGGAACTGGTCCACACTAAGTCTGTACAGATTTCTGGCACACTTGGAGCTGGTGATGGCTTACTTGGTATCAAAGCGAAGATTTCAGATTCTTCCAGCTTTGATACCTATTTGCTTTAGGGCAGTTGGATGTGAAATTTCTCAGTTTGTCAATAAAGTACCAAGTTGTTTGCTGCACGTGATCTGTTGAATTACTTGATTTACAAGTATATTCTAGAAACTGATAATTGCACTGGAGAAAAGTATCTCGGGTCCCAGATATTCTTATCTGAATATTGGCATCTTGAAAATGCCATATGTCTACTCTTTTTTTTCACCTCTAGTGACACACCATTTCCCATTGAACCTTAACATGGTTTGCACCGAGAATATTCAGGCATGCAGATGAGAAATACAATGACTGAAGTATGTAAGTTAGTGGTATGTCCAAGTCCGTACGTAAGTAACTGTGGGCTGTTATGTCAAGTGAGATGTTGATGCTGTCAAACTGCCAGGGAGCTTCATTATCCATCTGTCTCAGGTGAACTTTGCTGTGTTGTTGAAGGAATAGTTGTTCGTGTGCTTCAGTAGCCACTGACATGTTGCCCTAATGCTGATGGTAGCAACCTGTTTTTCTCCTTTGATGTGATACAGTGCCAATGTGTTGATGTTGTTGTGGATTCTAGATATTTTATAAGTGCTGAAATGCAGTTTTTTTTCTTTGTTATCTTACCAAATGTGAATTTTTGAGGGTTTGTTTTTTTTGTTAAATTCCAGATGTTGAACAATTTCTATTATTTAAAAAAAAGATAAATGTGCAAGAGGCAGAAATGCACACAGAGCTTTCTTCTTGTATGTATGTATAATGTACTTATATTGCGCGCACTTCCAGCCCAAAGGCTGCTCAGTGGCGCATGCACACACACAAAAAATGTCACGAATTTTCCATGGTTCTAGGATGTCCCTAGTAGGGTCGACAAGGACCCCCTAGTCAGCAAGATGCGCTTGGCGGAAAAGGCACGTCTTGAGGCTTCCTCTGAAATTCTTCTGCTTTGGCTCCTGGCGCAACGCCTCTGGCAGTTGATTCCACAGGACTGGTGCAGCAGAGCTGAAAGCTCGATCCCCCGACAAAGACTTGGTCGGTGGCACCCTGAGGAGATGAGAAGCACCATACCTCAGATTTCTAGGGGGGCAGTGTCGGGAGAGCAGCTTCTTCTTCTTCTTCTTCTTCTTCTTCTTCTTCTTCTTCTTCTTCTTCTTCTTCTTCTTCTTCTTCTTCTTCTTCTTCTTCTTCTTCTTCCCCTGCTTGCTTCTCTTCCTTCTCGGTCACCTTCAATGCTTTTTTTTAAGAGTCCTCCACTAATATAAGGTAAATAGATACCAAAAACTTCTATTTCTGGAATTAGATAGTTTCGTCATGTGATTTCCCCTCCATATAAACAGACTTAGATGCTTCACAAAAAGACATTTAATGCATGCATTTACTTACAACTAACCTGTAATTGAAAAATCTTGGCCTGTGGTCAATTAACATTTGTTCCAAAGAAAGGCTGAATCATTATTCCAATATTGCTTGTGTGGCAATGATTAGTAATCTAATGTTTGAGTAGAACAAACAATAGAAAAATAACCATTTTTATCCTTCTAAAAATGATAGGGAACAGATGATAAAATACATGTTATTCATCAAAAAGGACAGAGTTGATTGCATTCCATGTCAAAGGTGATTGTTTGAGGAAGTTGGGGTGATGGCATAGGCTAATACTGCAAGCACGTCACTTGTACTGTTAATCTCTGTACTTCGAAATTGAGCATGGCTTGCTTCCAGTGAGATTTTGAAGCCTCCTAGACCACTGACCAGAACTTATAGCACACTGATGCATAAAACTTACTTGCCTAACTAAGCTTCTCTGTATTTCTTGGTTGTTGAACTTATGTGCTGTGATATATTCAGCATGAGTTGGTTCTGGAAGTTGCAATGGCACACTTTTTCTTTTTTGTAATACTGGTTACTACCAATGTTCGTAAGATTCTTAAGTTTGCTTTGTTTACCAACATATATTAACATCAAACTATATTATATTTCAAAGATCTGAATAAGTTGCTGGGGATGGATTGTGCTTCAATAATGCATCATACATTTATATTAAAAAAATACTGTTTTAACATTTTTTATAATGATGTTAAATTAATCAGAACTAATGTAAAAGCTTACAATGAACATCATAGCATCACTATAAACATAGGAGCTTTTTGAAAGTATACTTTTAAAGATCAAAAAACATCCAGGGATTTGTCAAATATTATGTTTCTGGGGGGAAAATCTGTCTGACATGCTTTTATTTATTCCAGATATGAATGTTTATGCACTGAATTAAATTGCAGCAGATACAATGCCATTTTGCATGAAAGCCCCAGTCTTCCATTTGTTATTTATGTTTCGTTGTAGAGTAGAATGTCAAGAGTGTTGCAGTCTCGGCTTTCTCGTTTGGATCTTTTTGATGTCTTGAGCCCAAAACCACATTGATTTGTGAAATTAATATATTAAAACCACCCATTTTAGCACCCGCTATGGCATTATATTTTTCCAAGACCCATTTTGTTCATATCTGTATTGCCCTTTGCCCTTTTTGTTTGAATAATTGCTGATGAAATACTCCATGTTATTAGTTGCAAAGAAGACGACTTTCAATTTTTTATGTGTGTTGCTGTGGGGTACAACAAGAATCATGAATATCTGATGTCTGGTGAAAAACTATTCATGTTCAATGAATCTTTCATAAAGCAGTTTGTATGATATCAGAGTATATCAGTTTTACTTGCTTAAACATGTATATCGGGACATTATGGACGCAATCGATTTCATGCCAAGCAGTAGCATGAATTGGTTTGGTGCTAGTTGTTTCAAAATAGTTTGGGGTTTACTATTGTTTCAGTAAAGCGTTAAATTAAAAAACTCATAGAGATCATTGGAAAAGAAACTTCTTATTTGTATAGAAACATTACAGCGTAGACAAACAAAATAAATGCATGTGCTCTCACATGCATGTACACACATGCATGATGCATACACTCGCACACAAAAAATTGAAAAAAAGTTAATAGTTGATATGATATCAATATTATACACAGAAGCACCAGAGATAAGGGATTGCTGTTAAATCTTGTCAGCATGTAATATTAAGCATTTGGATAGAGGAACATAGAGAGAGAGAGAGCTAGGAAGGAAGTTTCAAGAAACGGTTGTGATTCAGGTGAGTGTTGCATTCATTATGTGGAGATTAAACAAACACATGTCATTGGTTGCCTGGATTAAAAAAAACCAACAATAACTTTGTGCTGGGCGTGATGAAACTGCTATTATTTAAACAAATTTGCGATGTGCTTCTCCCACAAGAAAATTGCAGCAGTTCTCTAATGTGGGAGAACGGACTTTGGATCCTATTGCTTATCAAATTTGTGTCTTGGACTAACATTGCCTTGAGTATAAATGGAAGGTGAAAGGTAATGCTAGTTGACCTCTGTATGAATGCATTGTAAATAAACTACACAATACTCCACAAGTCTTATTGTGCTTTCTTTGACAGCATGGCTATATTAGAGTTATGTTGGTTTATATGGCTTTGTGACCACCTTTCTTTTTAGACCTTGCCTTGCAGTGTAGTGGCACAGGAGGTATGGTCCCTGTGCCTTATCTGTCATGGTAATATAGGGCAAGACACCGATGAAATTCACTTCTTTTAAAAGGGTCTTCAGTTCTGGGCCAGTCAATGAATCAGCAGTGGATATATCTAAGTGCCGGGGTCGGGTGTACAGTTACTGAAAAAAAGAGTAGAAGACAAGCAACCGACTGTTTCTTTCATGAGCAAGTCTGGCCCTGAAGAGGGCCAACCCCCAAACGGTCCTCTTCAAGGCCAGACTTGCTCATGAAAGAAACAGTCGGTTGCTTGTCTTCTACTCTTTTTTTCAATGAATCAGCAGGGCTGGGTGGACATTCAAGCAACAAAGAACGCCTCAAGTCCACCTTGAAGATGTGTGGCATTAACGGAAAAAATAGTCTTCCACTGCAGTTCCCTGAGAACAGAAGTCAGCAAGAGAGTCCAGCATTTTTTAAGCTCAACCAAAGGGATTTTGCCATTTTTGGTTCAAGGTTTGCTTGCTGCGGACAGCAAAAGAAGTGTGCAAAAACGGTTTTAACACAAAAAAATCTTTCTTGCCTGGAGGAGGTATGCTTAAGGGTGATATCGACTCTCTCAGAAGAGAGGTCTGTCTTTGCATCCGTTACAAGCCATTGGTAGGCTCCAAAGGATGCTTGCAAGACATTATCTGTCTCACTGTGGCATGTCATATATACAAAGTCTTTTTCATTGGATCATGCAGAAAACAAAAAGGAGTGTTCGCTGCAAGTACCTCAATATTCCGTTAAGATGATTAATGGAGCATGAGACTGATAGTGACTATCTAGCTATCTTTATGTACACCTGTCAGCCATTCTGAACTCAGAGATATAGTATCTCTGACACAGGTTGGTCACGTGACTTCGGCTCCACATTCCAATGATTTTACCAATCAATATTCAACATGACCAAAAGACCATTGAGAGTAGAAAGAGACGATTCTATTTCACTCCAATTATTTATCCCGATAGATAAACACAAATTTGGTGTTCTAATACAACTAATCTATGAGATTTTCAGGAAATCATTTCAGAACTACTTTTAGCGCGAACGTCGTCTATAAGGTTTCAAACTGCTTTCAGCACGTGCGCGAATGTGTATACACGCAATCTTTGGAAAGTCTAGGATAAACGCAGCGAAAAGGATTCCTAAGGCTCCGGGCTGGTTTCGTGAATCTATGGTTATACTCTCGCAAGTAAATGCTTTCTGGCCGGAACCTGTGGTCTAACTCCCTTCACACTGTTTGACGAGCTGCTTGAGTCCACACTTCGATCATTTGTGTATCGACTGATCTAGAAGGAAGATTTTACTCACTGTTGATCGAGTAGGAATCCGTCCGATTCCAAAGTTCGATATCATCGGAGAGCTCGGAAGCATTTTTGACTCACATGCGAAGCAAAAGTGAGTCTATGTACTCAGCCGTTTCGTCCGTCCGTCCGTCCGTCCGTCCATCCGTCCGTCCGGGCGTAAAAAACTTAAACGTTGGATTTTTCTCGGAGACTATTAAGTCTATCAACACCAAATGTGGCATGATGGTGTATGATGACAAGGCCTCAAAAAACATACATAGTGACTTGACCTTGCTTCAAGGTCAAGGTCACAGGAGCCATAAATGTGGTCTCAAAAACAGTCATTTTTCACATTTTCCCAATTTTCTCCCACGTTATTGAGAATGGCGACCTTAGCTACAAGTGGTATATAGGTCAAAGCAAGCCCTATCTATTGATACCAGTTTGGTTGACCTTGCTTCAAGGTCAAGGTCACAGAGCTCTTCAAAGTTGGATTGTATACATATTTTGAAGTGACCTTGACCCTGAACTATGGCAGATACCTGTTTCAAACTTAATAATTATGTGGGGCACATGTTATACTTTCATCATGAGACACATTTGGTCACGTATCATCAAGGTCAAGGTCACTTTGACCCTTATGAAATGTGACCAAAATGTGGTAGTGAACCACTAAAATTGACCATATCTCATGGTAGAAAGTGCCAATAAGCACCATTGTGCTTCCTATGTCTTGAATTAAGAGCTTTGTGTTGCCTGACCTTGGATGACCTTGATCTTGGGTCAAGGTCACGTGTATTTTTGGTAGGAAAAAATGTGTAAATCATTTCTTTGTGTATGATGTCATTGGTAGGTTTAGTTGTTTGACCTTGACCTTGAAGGTCACCTGAAGGTCAAGGTCATAGAAAGGTCAAGGTCAACCATGTGAGTCGTATGGGCTTTGCCCTTCTTGTTTCTAAGTTTAATCCTTCTAAGCATACATTAAATTAATGATTTCTCATCAGTAAAAGCACTCAGCGGATTTCTGGGCGTATCGTACTATCTGTCCAATAGATTATCATTATGCAGACGGGATTGGTTGCCTTACTCGCAAGATGAAGCATAATTGTTGCTGTTGTATTCAAAGTCCTTTTAATTAGTAGAGTTCACAATATTACACTCTTGTGATTCGAATTTTACCGCATACAAGTTTTACATTTATGGGAAATCGATGTTTAGAAAATGAATTGACGAAAAGATGGCTGCCAGTATCGAGTGTATCACAACAAGCGG
The DNA here is from genome assembly GCA_034096865.1 of Theodoxus fluviatilis. Classification (NCBI taxonomy): domain Eukaryota; kingdom Metazoa; phylum Mollusca; class Gastropoda; order Cycloneritida; family Neritidae; genus Theodoxus; species Theodoxus fluviatilis. The sequence continues at coordinate 94,273 of JAWQFJ010011156.1, forward strand.
AGGAATACACTCAACGATGTGGTATGCCATTCAGCGTGGCTGAGACTCAGTGTTCAGAATGGTGGTATGCATGTTATGGAAGAATTAAGGCTATCACGTGACCAACCTGTCGCTGAGACTATATTCACTATAGTCTCAGCCACGCTGAATGCCTGTCAGCTTGAAAATATGGTTTGGAGGCTTTCACACACTCACCCATCGCTGCAATGCATTGCCTAGTGCAATGTACCCAGGTCTACCCCTGAGTGGAGGGAGGCAATGCGTGTAAAGCAGTAAGCCCCCGGATGCCACTCCAGCGCGAACCCCTTTCCGGTGGTACTGTTTTAATTAACATGCAGGATTCCTCAGCTGTTTTATGCACTGTCTTCTGGGGCTCTCCCTGTACCTTTCGCTCTTTCTGGCCTTCACCCTTCTGTGTGTGATTCTTCTGAGCTTTATCCTTGTGTGTGTGCTGTTTCTGGCCTTCACCCTTCTGTGTGTGATTCTTCTGAGCTTTATCCTTCTGTGTGTGCTGTTTCTGGCCTTCACCCTTGTGTGTGCGATATTTCTGAGCTTTATCCTTATGTGTGTGATGTTTCTGAGCTTTGTTCTTGTGTGTGCGATGTTTGTCAGCTTTATTCTTGTGTGTGCGATGTTTCTGGCCTTCACCCTTGTGTGTGCGATGTTTCTCATCTTTATCCTTTGTGTGCGATGTTTCTGGCCTTCACCCATGTGTGTGCGATGTTTCTGAGCTTTGTCCTTGTGTGTGATATCTTTCTGAGCTTTATTATTGTGTGTGCGATGTTTCTGAGCTTTGTCCTTGTATGTGATATCTTTCTGAGCTTTATTCTTGTGTGTGCGTGAGCTTTCTGAGCTTTGTCCTTGTGTATGGAATGCTTCTGGCATCCACCCTTGTGTATGCGATGTTTCTGGCCTTCACCCATGTGTGTGCGATGTTTCTGAGCTTTGTTCTTGTGTGTGCGATTCTTCTGGCCTTCACCCTTATGTGTGATATGTTTCTGAGCTTTATCCTTGTGTGTGCGATGCTTCTGGCCTTCAGCCATGTGTGTGCGATGTTTCTGAGCTTTATCCTTGTGTGTGTGCGATGTTTCAAGGCTTTGTCCTTGTGTGTGCGATGTTTCTGAGCTTTATCCATGTGTGTGTGTGTGTGTGTGTGTGTGTGTGTGTGTGTGTGTGTGTGTGTGTGCGTGTGATATGTTTCTGAGCTTTATCCTTGTGTGTGCGATGTTTGTCAGCTTTATCTTTGTGTGTGCAATGTTTCTGAGTTTCACCCTTGTGTGTGCGATGTTTCTTAGCTTTATTCTTGTGTGTGCGATGTTTCTGGCCTTCACCCTTGTGTGTGCGATGTTTCTTAGCTTTATCTTTGTGTGTGAAATGTTTCTGGCCTTCACCCTTGTGTGTGCGATGTTTCTGGCCTTCAACCTTGTGTGTGCGATGTTTCTGGAATTAACCCTTGTGTGTGCGATGTATCTGGCCTTCACCCTTGTGTGTGCGATGTTTCTGGCCTTCGCCCTTGTGTGTGCAATGTTTCTGGCCTTCAGCCATGTGTGTGCGATGTTTCTGGCCTTCACCCTTGTGTGTGCGATGTTTCTGACCTTCACCCTTGTGTGTGCGATGTTTCTGGCCTTCAAACTTGTGTGTGCGATGTTTCTAGCCTTCACCCTTGTGTGTGCGATGTTTCTCATCTTTATCCTTTGTGTGCGATGTTTCTGGCCTTCACCCTTGTGTGTGCGATGTTTCTGGCCTTCGCCCTTGTGTGTGCGATGTTTCTGGCCTTCACCCATATGTGTGCGATGTTTCTGAGCCTTATCCTTGTGTGTGCGATGTTTCTGGCCTTCACCCTTGTGTGTACGATGTTTCTGGCCTTCGCCCTTGTGTGTGCGATGTTTCTGGCCTTCACCCTTGTGTGTGCGATGTTTCTGGCCTTCATCCTTGTGTGTGCGATGTTTCTGGCCTTCGCCCTTGTGTGTGCGATGTTTCTGGCCTTCACCCATGTGTGTGCGATGTTTCTCATCTTTATCCTTGTGTGTGCGATGTTTCTGGCCTTCACCCTTGTGTGTGCGATGTTTCTGGCCTTCATCCTTGTGTGTGCGATGTTTCTGGCCTTCGCCCTTGTGTGTGCGATGTTTCTGGCCTTCACCCCTGTGTGTGCAATGTTTCTCATCTTTATCTTTTGTGTGCGATGTTTCTGGCCTTCTCCCTGTTTGCGATGTTTCTGGCCTTCAGCCATGTGTGTGCGATGTTTCTGAGCCTTATCCTTGTGTGTGCGATGTTTCTGGCCTTCGCCCTTGTGTGTGCGATGTTTCTGACCTTCACCCTTGTGTGTGCGATGTTTCTGGCCTTCACCCTTGTGTGTGCGATGTTTCTGGCCTTCATCCTTGTGTGTGCGATGTTTCTGGCCTTCACCCATGTGTGTGCGATGTTTCTCATCTTTATCCTTTGTGTGCAATGTTTCTGGCCCTCACCCTTGTGTGTGCGATGTTTCTGAGCTTTATCATTGTGTGTGCGATGTTTCTGGCCTTCATCCTTGTGTGTGCGATGTTTCTGGCCTTCGCCCTTGTGTGTGCGATGTTTCTGGCCTTCACCCATGTGTGTGCGATGTTTCTCATCTTTATCCTTTGTGTGCAATGTTTCTGGCCTTCACCCTTGTGTGTGCGATGTTTCTGGCCTTCACCCTTGTGTGTGCGATGTTTCTGGCCTTCGCCCTTGTGTGTGCGATGTTTCTGGCCTTTACCCTTGTGTGTGCGATGTTTCTGAGCCTTACCCTTGTGTGTGATATCTTTCTGAGCTTTATTCTTGAGTGTGCAATCTTTCTGAGCTTCACCTGTGTGTGCGTGTGTGTGCGATCCTCCTGATTTCTATTTATATTGGGTGTTTTTGAGGTCTTCACATTTATGTTGGGTGTTTCTGAGGTCTACCCATTTATGTTGGGTGTTTCTGAGCTCTACCCATTTATGTTGGGTGTTTCTGAGCTCTACCCATTTATGTTGGGTGTTTCTGAGCTCTATCCATTTATGTTGGGTGTTTTTGAGCTCTATCCATTTATGTTGGGTGTTTCTGAGCTCTACCCATTTATGTTGGGTGTTTCTGAGCTCTACTCATTTATGTTGGGTGTTTCTGAGCTCTACCCATTTATGTTGGGTGTTTCTGAGCTCTACCCATTTATGTTGGGTGTTTCTGAGCTCTACCCATTTATGTTGGGTGTTTCTGAGCTCTACCCATTTATGTTGGGTGTTTCTGAGCTCTATCCATTTATGTTGGGTGTTTCTGAGCTCTACCCATTTATGTTGGGTGTTTCTGAGCTCTATCCATTTATGTTGTGTGTTTCTGAGCTCTACCCATTTATGCTGTGTATTCCTGAAATCAATTAGCATTTATGTGTGTGTTTTTGAGCTCTACCCATTTATATTGTGCGTTCCTGAGCTCTAGCCATTTATGTTGTTGGATCTTCCTGAGTTCTATCCATTTATGTTGAGTGTTTCTGAACTCTACCCATTTATGTTGTGTCTTTCTGAGCTTTACTCATTTCTGCTGTGTGTTTCTGAGCTCTACTTATTCATGTTGTGTGTTCTTGAGCTCTACCCATTTATGTTGGTCTTCATGAGCTCTACCCATTTAAGTTGTGTGTTTCTGAGCTCTACCCATTTATGTTGTGTCTCTGAGCTCCACCCATTTATGTTGTGTGTTTCTGAGCTCTACCCATTTATGTTGGGTGTTTCTGAGCTCTACCCAGTTATGTTGTGTGTTTCTGAGCTTTACTCATTTCTGCTGTGTGTTTCTGAGCTCTACTTATTCATGTTGTGTGTTCTTGAGCTCTACCCATTTATGTTGGTCTTCATGAGCTCTACCCATTTAAGTTGTGTGTTTCTGAGCTCTACCCATTTATGTTGGTCTTCATGAGCTCTACCCATTTAAGTTGTGTGTTTCTGAGCTCTACCCATTTATGTTGTGTCTCTGAGCTCCACCCATTTATGTTGTGTGTTTCTGAGCTCTACCCATTTATGTTGGGTGTTTCTGAGCTCTACCCAGTTATGTTGTGTGTTTCTGAACTCTACCCAGTTATGTTGGGTGTTTCTGAGCTCTACCCATTTATGTTGTGTGTCTCTGAGCTCCACCCATTTATGTTGTGTGTTTCTGAGCTCTACCCATTTATGTTGGGTGTTTCTGAGCTCTACCCAGTTATGTTGTGTGTTTCTGAACTCTACCCAGTTATGTTGGGTGTTTCTGAGCTCTACCCATTTATGTTGGGTGTTTCTGAGCTCTACCCATTTATGTTGTGTGTTCCTGAGCTCTATTCATTTATGTTGTGTGTTTCTGAACTCTACCCATTTATGTTGAGTGTTTCTGAGCTCTACCATTTATGTTGGGTGTTTCTGAGCTCTACCCATTTATGTTGGGTGTTTCTGAGCTCTACCCAGTTATGTTGGGTGTTTCTGAGCTCTACCCATTTAGGTTGGGTGTTTCTGAGCTCTACCCTTTCATGTTATGTGTTTCTGAGCTCTACCCGGTTATGTTGGGTCTTCCTGAGCTCTACCCATTTATGTTGGGTGTTTCTGAGCTCTATCCATTTATGTTGGGTGTTTCTGAGCTCTATCCATTTATGTTGGGTGTTTCTGAGCTCTACCCATTTATGTTATGTGTTTCTGAGCTCTACCCATTTAGGTTGGGTGTTTCTGAGCTCTACCCTTTCATGTTATGTGTTTCTGAGCTCTACCCGGTTATGTTGGGTCTTCCTGAGCTCTACCCATTTATGTTGGGTGTTTCTGAGCTCTATCCATTTATGTTGGGTGTTTCTGAGCTCTACCCATTTATGTTGGGTGTTTCTGAGCTCTATCCATTTATGTTGGGTGTTTCTGAGCTCTACCCATTTATGTTGAGTGTTTCTGAGCTCTACCCATTTATGTTGGGTGTTTCTGAGCTCTATCAATTTGTGTTGAGAGTTTCTGAGCTCTAACCAGTTGTGTTGAGAGTTTCTGAGCTCTAACCAGTTGTGTTGGGTGTTTCTGAGCTCTACCCATTTATGTTGGGTGTTTCTGAGCTCTATCCATTTATGTTGGGTGTTTCTGAGCTCTATCCATTTATGTTGGGTGTTTCTGAGCTCTATCCATTTAATTTATGTGTATCTAAGCTCCACCCATTTATGTTGGGTGTTTCTGAACTCTACCCATTTATGTTGGGTGTTTCTGATCTCTACCCATTTATGTTGGGTGTTTCTGAGCTCCACCCATTTATGTTGGGTGTTTCTGAGCTCTACCCGGTTATGTTGTGTGTTTCTGAGCTCTACCCAGTTATGTTGTGTGTTTCTGAGCTCTACCCAGTTATGTTGGGTGTTTCTGAGCTCTACCCATTTATGTTGGGTGTTTCTGAGCTCTACCCAGTTATGTTGGGTGTTTCTGAGCTCTACCCATTTATGTTGGGTGTTTCTGAGGTCTACCCAGTTATGTTGGGTGTTTCTGAGCTCTACCCATTTATGTTATGTGTTTCTGAGCTCTACCCAGTTATGTTGGGTGTTTCTGAGGTCTACCCAGTTATGTTGGGTGTTTCTGAGCTCTACTCATTTTTGTTGGGTGTTTCTGAGCTCTATCCATTTATGTTGGGTGTTTTTGAGCTCTACCCATTTATGTTGTGTGTTTCTGATCTCTACCCATTTATGTTGGGTGTTTCTGAGCTCCACCCATTTATGTTGGGTGTTTCTTATCTCTTCCCCTTAATGTTGGGTCTTCCTGAGCTCTATCCATTTATGTGCAACTTTTAAAACTATGTCATTTTACTCAGTATCTTTCTGAGCTTCACCCAGTTGTGTTCGTTGTTTTTGAAGTCTACCTTTTTATGCACGATCGTTCTGAGCATATCTTCTGGGATTTTAGCAACAAACACTTCTCTTCTTTTTAAACAAGCAATAAACACTTTTTCAAAATTTGAAAATAAAAGGTATGCAAGCGGCGAACTTGTCTAATGAAATCATGTTATGTACACAATAATTTATATACTCTCCTTCGTATATGCAATCGCATGCGTGCATCGTGTGTGCGTGCATGTTTGTAGTCTACGTGTGAAACGTTGATCACCAGCCAGAGATCCTGAAGTATCTTCCCTTTACCGTCTGTATAGGTTAAGCGCATTCAAGGAATGGTCATGAAACGCATGAGAATAAACAAAATATATTGTAGGTGGACAGGTGTATGCATTATAAACGCAGTAAATATTAATCACACGACACTAGGGTGTCGATGTTTAGCGCATCGATGCACATTACGGTGGCATGATTATTTTTAAACCAAGTAATGTAGAATACGAGTCATAGTGTTAAATGCAGCTCATAGAAGCACAACGGCAACTGAAATCAACAGAGAAACGTGAACGCTCAACAGTTATTTTGCTCCCATTATTGATCAGGAGTCTGAGGTCTTGGAGGTGCTGGAAAACCTTCAGCTGTAATATCATTAGTGTCAGATGAAGATGCAGGTCCTTTTAAAAGTCAAAAGTCATAACTCGGGCCCAAAATACAGCCCAGGTACGGATTCTCTACATGAGCTATAAGCACACAACACATTCTACAAGTACTAAATGGATAAATATCCCAGGCATACGCCATCAACATGAATTGGAAGCTATTTCCTAATGCAAGTGATAAGATCATTTCACGAAGCAGAGAACCACTTGCAAGAAACATGGCTTCGCCGCCAAGAAAGGAGTCTCTAGGAGCCGGTTTGAGGCTGGAGAAAATCGACAATGATGAACAAGTAGACCAAAGCCCACATGATGGCCAAGAGAGCGAAGCCGATGATGGTGCCCACGATGTAGAAGGCCGTGGCTCGTCTGCCCTGGGTCTTGGCCAGGTGATCGTTGCCCTTGACGAAATTCTTGTCGGACTTCTGCATGAAGTAGACGCCAGGACTGCAGCAGACGAGGCAGAAGAAGAAGAAGCAGGGGCAGTGGAGAGCGCTGTGGAACTTGTGGTTGATGTCGTTGTACGGGTTGGGCTTCTGTCGGGCTACGGCGTCCCGGTCAATGCAGAGGGCGAGGGAGAGAAGGTCGTGCACTCTGGACGAAGACGAGCCACGGGCACTGGCGTCAGGCGAAGGCTCCGTCTTCTCCGTCCACTCCATCGGCACGCTGCAGCTGTCCGGAGCCGCTTTGGAATGCTTTTCTTTGGAGCCGCTGATGTCACTAGAATCAGGCTTGGGTTCTTTACTCATCAAGGAGGGTTTTAGATCGGAGTCACTGAGAGAGCTTTCCAGTCCCGACATGCTGTCTTTTGGCGCGCCTTCTCTTCGCGCATGGTCGCTAGCTTCGTCACTGTAACCCTGATTCACACACCCAGAGTCCAGGTTGCCACCTCCTTTCTGCTGGGTACCCACGCTGCTCCCGGGACTCTCACCGCTGCGAGGATTCGCCCCTGTGAGGGAGGGAAACGGCGACGCGAGAGCTCTGTGGTCGTAGATCTCGGGGAACATGAACGCTCGCAGCCTCTCACGGAACTGGCGCCTGGCAATAGTCGTGCTCCCAATGCAGCGTCTTCCGCCTCCGTGGTTGTCGCCAGCTGACCAGGCTCCAGCGGACTGACCGCCGAACAAGCTGGAGTCGAAACTCTCGTTTTCTCCTAAAGAAGTAGGACGCAACTGTGCGCCCTCCCACTCCTCGCCTATTTCCATTGACAGCTGGCGCGTGCGTCTGCCTGTGGTGGCGGACCTGTCGGAGCGGTCCCAGAAAGACATGCCGCTACACTGGGAGGCGGAGCGGGGGCGCCCGTGGAATCCCGACATGGACCTGCGCGGCTCGCGTAGAGTGTGGTAGGAGCCACTGGAGCTCGACTTCGACACTTTGGGTCCGACTTTGTCATGGTGACCAGATGGGATCGAAGAGGCTATGGCGGAGCTCCTCCGTCTGAAGAGAGCGATGGGCGCTGCCGACATGGAGACTGATCGTCCGACGTTGAAGCGTCGTCTGGAATTGGGTGTGTTTTCGTCGCCCTCGCCTCGATTCTCTGCCGTTTCCTGGATGCTCTGAAGCTCGTGCGGGCGTCCAAACCAAGAAAATGATGATGGCTTGTTCGCGCTCTCCGCCTTTGAAGAATGAGCAGAATGCCTGCCGAGACTGCCGGAACCGTGCTGGAAGGAAGAGTACCACTTGCTGAGGTGAGCCAGAGCTTCGTTTTCGCTCTCCTCCGTGTAGGGCTGGGAGCCAGGCAAAGCGGACGAGGTACTTGGCAGGACAGCTATCATCGACTGGCTTCTGCCTCGGCCCCACGGACGATCCTTCCCTTGATCAACGCCATTCACGTGAGTGGACTCCCTGGCCAGGGCTTGGAGCTTTCTGTACAGAGAGGCGGGGTCGAACTCAGAGGAGGACGTCGATGACCTCGATAGGTCCGGCACCGCGTTCTTACGTCTGCGCTCTGGCGGTGTGGCATCGGAAACCGGGGTACCTGATGGCGGAACTTTGGGTTGCTTGATGGTCGTCGAAGGGTCCTCGCCATCAGCAGAGGTCGTGCCCAACGTCGTTGTCCGCGCCGGGACTTCCCTGGGAACCGTGATCAGGATCATTGGCCTCTTGTCTTCAGGCCGCCTCAGGGGGACGTTGCCAGCCCTGTCAGCGTCGCTTCCAAAGTCAACCGTCACGACAGATGACTGAGAATTTTCTTCGGATGTTTTGTGGTCCATTCCGTGAATCACAGCCGTTGGAATGACTATGAAGATGGAAACACCATTCACGGTGAAGGAAATTCTCTTCTGATATCCATCATCCTGGAGCTGCAATGGGGAGACGTCTGAGGTGTCTGTGACATCAATGGGTTGATTTTCTTTGCCAGTGGAACTGGTGTCGGCTGGGTGACGCCCAGTAGCGTCGTTCATACGATCAACAAGATCAATGGAGCCATTTTGAAGTGTTTTCGGATCTTGCAGCGGTTCTTGGTCCGAAGACACAGTCTCTGCCCCGTCGATCAGAAGACGCAGGGAGTCGGAGTCAGATATTACCGCACTGTATCGCCTCACTCTGTCGATCACAAACGTCTCCAGGTCCTCGACAGGGACATGAAAACGCACCACGTACGGTCCAATTGACGGGGCCGCGTCTGCACGCTGCTTTTTGGACAGCGACCCCTCTGATGGCGTTGCATCCGATTGAGAAGGCACCGCGTCAACATCGTCGGCTTTGCCTGCATCATATAGTGGTGGAGCTTCCGTTATGGCCCTATCTGCGTTGTCTTTGAAGCAACCGATGACTCGCCTGAAGGGGCCCCGTGGCGGGGCCTCATCCCTGGCCACCGACTGGGCCAGCAGGCGATCAAGAGCTTCAGAGGAAGGCGATGGCGTAATGGAAGGGGTGAGCTTTCGCCTCATCAGCGTCCCTGTGAAGGAGTACAAATTCTCATCGGGGCTCTGCACCGGATCTCTACGAGATTCTATCACCTCTGGGCTTAGCTTTTCATCCGGGTCGGCGAAGAAGGAGCGGGGAGGCGACCAGAACCGTGCGGATCTGCCCGAGTGGGGGTCCTCTTGACCAGCGTTCCCAGAGGCGGCGTCCAAGCTGGCGTCGTCGTCTTCCAGTGTTGCAGTGGTGAGGACAACTTCAGAGTCGACTCGATAACCTGCCAGAGTTCCAGCCCCAGGCAGCTGCTCCTCCTCCTCGTCTTCCTCCTGCAGACTGCCAAGGGCGTGTCCACTCAGGGGTGGGGCGGTGAAGGCTTGAAAGCTTGATTCCTCCTCGGCATGTGGCTTGTCCAGCGTGGAGGGAGACAGGACAATCTCCGACTGAGGACGTACGTCAGAAACAGCTGTGCCAATTTCATAGTCACTGGATTGTAGATGGTCATCCTGGTCGCTTTCTGTGGCAGTTACATCTTGAAATGGTTCAGAGGTCTTCCTTTGGCGTTTCCGAAATGAGACGTTGAACTCCATCTTTTTTATTTAAAGGATGCTTTTGATTACAGTGTAGTAGAATAAAGTCTGACGCCTTCAAAAGACACTCGTGCCTATCTTCCTATGTGTACGTTACTTGCTCGCTACAGAAATTGCTAGGGAAGCTCTCGTAAACATTTCGCAAGACTTTGGAATCCTAATGAAATGGAACATAAAGGAACGTTCAGACGATCTAAAATGTCCACAAATTCTTCAAACCCGCGATGTGTACAATGTAGAGTCAGAGCAGTTGGTCAGTTTCTAGGACCCACTGAAAAGCATTATCGCCTGACGAGGTAATGCAGCCCACCCAGTGATTTCTGTTGTAGCCGCGACGATCTCTGGGAATGATTACGCAGTATGCTGCAGTCCACAACAGCCAGTGGAGTGACAAACACGTGATCACAGCTTGATTGCCTCGACCTCAGTCCTCTGTCCTCCAGGATATCTGGAACACAATATTTCATACAGATGGATCAAGAATAATGTATACTTTTCCTCTCTCTCTCTCTCTCTCTCTCTCTCTCTCTCTCTCTCTCTCTCTCTCTCTCTCTCTCTCTCTGTGTGTGTGCGTCTGTGTCTGTGTGTGTATCACATGTCCAGCTTAAGAAGACTTAAGGATCAAATACTTGGATTTCTGCTTGGGGTTGTCTGTGCATGACGGAATATATATATATATATATATATATATATATATATATATATATATATATATATATATATATATATATATATATATATATATATATATATATATATATATATATATATATATATATATATATCGTAAGCGCTTGTTCGCTGTTTTAAGTTAAATAACTAGCTATCTTTTACAAAATTATATGATCCCTGCTTGGAAAAATAATAAAAGGCACTACATCACTGAAATAATGTCTTCTTCAATTGTTCACGAGAATTGGGTGGATCTTGTGTAGAGAAAATGACCACAGAGAAAAAGTCAGATTTGATTAAAATCACAACTTTGTGTTCGTGGAAACACTTCTCACTGAAGAACCGCAGGAGAGAGAGAGAGAGAGAGAGAGAGAGAGAGATATTAAAAAACAAATAAAGAAGCGTGGACAGCAACCGACATGTATTCTTTCGTGAGCATAGATGGCCCTGAAAAGGGCCGTTTGCAGGTGAACGTACACCAAGGGGGGTAGAGCCTCCCGCCCCGGGACGTAGAGCGCCGAGTCACCAGGACGTGGCAGCTCTGTCCTGTGGCAATGGCAGGGCTCCGTCCCTGCTGGCAGGTATACGGTGCGAAGTGCTCTCTTGGCAAGCTTTCGAAGATTCTCCTTCATCAGGCCAAGTGTGTGAGAGGCTGGCGGGGACGGTTTAAATAGGAGATGGTACGCAGGTGTTCACGCCAAGACCCAGAGACCTCATGCGACGCACGTGCAGGTCGTGAAAAGTTCACTTGTAGTGCGCCATGAACCCGAGATCTCTGTTGAGTCCGGCGTGTAGCGGCCAAAACAGTAACCTGGCCAAAACAGTAACCGGAAATCATCGCAGAGTTATCTGCTCGGCTCTCTCTTTATGCGATTTACCGCTCCTGCACCTGTTCTTCGCATGGAATATATCCCGACAAACGACGCATTAGTTGCTTTAAAAGTTTTTGTGTTTTTGGTGCATTTGTGTCGTTTAACACAAAATGTAGCGTTCAAAAAAAATTTTTTCCCGTGAAAAGCCGTCTCCCCTGCCGGAAATAATATGGGAGTCACCTCCCTGTAGTCTATTTGTAGTCTGTTTTTATAAAACGCGACCATTGACTGACTTGGCACGCCCGGGGAGTTATGCTAAGATCCGGCCGCGTTAATATATCTGCGTTTTGTGACAAACGTCTTGCTCGGCGGTACTCCATGCACCTTAACGGTGCGCGTGATTCGGGTGTAATCTTAAGCTAAACGACGTTCCGAATGTTTCCGACTTCGACCATTTCAGCAGCGCCAATAAACGTCGTTTAGCTTAAGATTACACCCGAATCACGCGCACCGTTAAGGTGCATGGAGTACAGTACCGCCGAGCAAGACGTTTGTCACAAAACGCAGATATATTAACGCGGCCGGATCTTAGCATAACTCCCCGGGTGTGCCAAGTCAGTCAGGCGGAGTGGCGGGTGCCGTCTCTTTTTAGAGTGGAATTTTCAGCACGTCCCGAGCAGATAACTCTGCGATGACTTCCGGTTACTGTTTTGGCCAGGTTACTGTTTTGGCCGCTACATTGCGTGGTGCGTGCCGAACAGTTTGATGAACTTCTGTTCAGTAACCCTGCGTAGCCGGGTGTCGTGCAACCCGCCCGCGAGCACGCTAACCACCATATCGGTTGCTGAGTGGCCCGGCAAGCTAAAGTGTTCCCCCACTGGTAGAGGTGACTGGCTCCTGATCGTAGCCCTGTGTCCATTCATGCGCTGGCGCAGTGTCTGTCCTGTCTCCCCGACGTACCACGCATCCGGGCACTTCATGCGGCACCGAATCAGGTATACCACATCACTGGAGCCGCAGGAGTAGATGCCCCTGATGTAGTGTCGAGCCTGGCTCCTGCTGATGGTGGTATCTGTGCAGAGGGATGTACAGGTGGCGCACCTAGCTTTACCACAGGGCTGTACGGAGTCAATTCCTCTCTGTCCCGGCGAACTGAACTTGCTCCGGACCAATATGCTTTTGAGGTTGGGAGGCTGCCTGAAAGCCAGCACTGGGGGCAAAGGAAGAGCCCGAGACAGCCGCTCGTCATCGTCCAAGAGGTGCTGAAGTCTCCTGAGCCCCCGTCGAAGACCCTCTGCTCCTGGGAAGTAGGTGGTCACGAGGGGGACCCGACCGGCTTCGGCTTGTCTGTCACGCCGGGTGAAGAGATCCTCCCTTCTCTGCCTGGTCGCCCGTCTGAACTGTCTCCTGACGGCTGCGCTCTGGTACCCACTGTGTCCAAGTGCGGTTTCAAGCTCCCGTAAGTGTCTTTCCCTGTCGTTAGCGTCGGAGCAAATGCGGTGGATCCGTAGAGCCTGGCTGAAAGGGATAGCGTCCTTCACATGTCTAGGGTGAGAGCTGGTTGAGTGGAGCATCTGCAAGTTGTCAGTAGGCTTTCGGTGAAGGGAGGTGGTCAGTCGTCCATCACGGATGTGGACACGTGTGTCCAAGAATGTGACCGAGTCCGAGGAGAAGTCCATACTGAGGCGTATGGTGGGGTATGCCTTGTTCATCTCTTCATGGAGTCTTTTCAGGGATTCCTCTCCATGGCTCCAGATCAAGAAGATGTCATCAATATACCTGATGTACAGATCTGGTCGTAGAGTCCTTCCTGCAAAAAAGTCCTCCTCAAGTCTGCCCATG
>JAWQFJ010011157.1:17500-35000 GCA_034096865.1 Theodoxus fluviatilis
ACAGTAGAGGGAAACACAGTAGAGGGAGGCACAGTAGGGAAACACAGTAGGGACACACAGTAGAGGGAAACACAGTAGAGAAGCACAGCAGAGGGACACAGGACACACAGTAGAGGGACACACAGTAGAGGGACACACAGTAGGGAAGCACAGTAGAGGGAAACACAGCAGGGAAACACAATAGAGGGACACACAGTAGAGGGACACACAGTAGGGAAACACAGTAGAGGGACACACAGTAGAGGGAAACACAGCAGGGAAACACAATAGAGGGACACACAGTAGAGGGACACACAGTAGGGAAACACAGTAGAGGGACACACAGTAGAGGGAAACACAGCAGGGAAACACAGTAGAGGGAAACACAGTAGAGGGAGGCACAGTAGGGAAACACAGTAGGGACACACAGTAGAGGGAAACACAGTAGAGGGACACAAGTAGAGCGACACACAGTAGAGAGACACACAGTAGAGGGTCACACAGTAGAGGGAAACACAGTACAGGGAAACACAGTAGAGGGAAGCACAGTAGAGGGACACACAGTAGAGGGAAGCACAGTAGAGGGTCACACAGTAGAGGGAAACACAGTAGAGGGAAACACAGTAGAGGGAAGCACCGTAGAGGGAAGCACAGTAGAGGGACACACAGTAGAGGGAAGCACAGTAGGGAAGCACAGTAGAGGGAAACACAGCAGAGGGACACAGGACACACAGTAGAGGGACACACAGTAGAGGGACACACAGTAGAGGGAAACACAGTAGGGAAGCACAGTAGAGGGAAACACAGCAGGGAAACACAATAGAGGGACACACAGTAGAGGGACACACAGTAGGGAAACACAGTAGAGGGACACACAGTAGAGGGAAACACAGCAGGGAAACACAGTAGAGGGAAACACAGTAGAGGGAGGCACAGTAGGGAAACACAGTAGGGACACACAGTAGAGGGAAACACAGTAGAGGGACACAAGTAGAGCGACACACAGTAGAGAGACACACAGTAGAGGGTCACACAGTAGAGGGAAACACAGTACAGGGAAACACAGTAGAGGGAAGCACAGTAGAGGGACACACAGTAGAGGGAAGCACAGTAGAGGGTCACACAGTAGAGGGAAACACAGTAGAGGGAAACACAGTAGAGGGAAGCACAGTAGAGGGAAGCACAGTAGAGGGACACACAGTAGAGGGTCACACAGTAGAGGGAAACACAGTAGAGGGAAACACAGTAGAGGGAAGCACAGTAGAGGGAAGCACAGTAGAGGGACACACAGTAGAGGGAAGCACAGTAGAGGGTCACACAGTAGAGGGAAACACAGTAGAGGGAAACACAGTAGAGGGACACACAGTAGAGGGACACACAGTAGAGGGACACACAGTAGAGGGACACACAGTAGAGGGAAGCACAGTAGAGGGAAACACAGTAGAGGGACACACAGTAGAGGGACACACAGTAGAGGGAAACACAGTAGAGGGACACACAGTAGAGGGACACACAGTAGAGGGACACACAGTAGAGGGAAGCACAGTAGAGGGAAGCACAGTAGAGGGACACACAGTAGAGGGACACATAGTAGAGGGAAACACAGTAGAGGGACACACAGTAGAGGGAAACACAGTAGAGGGACACACAGTAGAGGGACACACAGTAGAGGGAAACACAGTAGAGGGACACACAGTAGAGGGACACACAGTAGAGGGACACACAGTAGAGGGAAACACAGTAGAGGGACACACGTTAGAGGGACACACAGTAGAGGGAAGCACAGTAGAGGGACACACAGTAGAGGGAAGCACAGTAGAGGGAAGCACAGTAGAGGGACACACAGTAGAGGAACACACAGTAGAGGGAAGCACAGTAGAGGGAAGCACAGTAGAGGGACACACAGTAGAGGGAAGCACAGCACTGAATGCGACCCGGTGCCAGGGGAATGGCGTTCCTTTGCCCGCTTTTGCCGTCTTGGATTCCGCAGAGACTGGGACGTGAGGCAGCCTGAGCAGTCTTCCTTTCATCCTCTCTGTCCCCAGCGTCATTCGCCATCCAGTCTCAAACGTTCACGTCCCTTTTCAAAGTGACCTGACGCTTTTCACGACCTCGTCTTCCAATCTCGAACCCATCGATTTTATTTTATGTCGTTGCATTTTCTGTCGTATTTTTTACCTTGAAAAAGATCACACAATGAAGGGAAAGGCAGAGAGCAATTCGATGTCCTTTGCGTTTCCCGCTGGACTCGATCGGTCCTCGTTTGGGAAGGAAAACGGGCAGACCCTGTCTTCGGAAAAGCGCGCTTTTAGTGTTTGCTCTTCGGGCAATTCAGAGCCGAGGACAGCACTTACTTTCAAAGGGCGGGTAACTCTGCAGTGGATGCCTACTAGGCCTGGCTGCCGCCCGCTCCCCCTTGGGACCCGCGCTTGACGGAAGTCCTCAGCCACCAGGTGGCGCGCCGTTCCCGCCATTAGGCGCCCTGTGCAGAGACAGCACCCTGTCCTGGCACCGCCCTCCACGGAGACAGCACCCTGTCCTGGCACCGCCCTTCACAGAGACAGCACTGTCCTGGCACCACCCTCCACAGAGACAGCACCCTGTCCTGGCACCGCCCTCCACAGAGACAGCACTGTCCTGGCACCGCCCTCCACAGAGACAGCATTGTGCTGGCACCGCCCTCCACAGAGACAGCACTGTGCTGGCACCGCCCTCCACAGAGACAGCACTGTGCTGGCACCACCCTCCACAGAGACAGCACTGTGCTGGCACCGCCCTTCACAGAGACAGCACTGTGCTGGCACCGCCCTCCACAGAGACAGCACTGTGCTGGCACCGCCCTCCACAGAGACAGCACTGTGCTGGCACCGCCCTCCACAGAGACAGCACCCTGTCCTGGCACCGCCCTCCACAGAGACAGCACTGTCCTGGCACCGCCCTCCACAGAGACAGCACCCTGTCCTGGCACAGCCCTCCACGGGGACAGCACCCTGTCCTGGCACCGCCCTCCACAGAGACAGCACTGTCCTGGCACCGCCCTCCACAGAGACAGCACTGTCCTGGCACCGCCCTCCACAGAGACAGCACCCTGTCCTGGCACCGCCCTCCACAGAGACAGCACTGTGCTGGCACCGCCCTCCACAGAGACAGCACCCTGTCCTGGCACCGCCCTCCACAGAGACAGCAGTGTCCTGGCACCGCCCTCCACGGGGACAGCAGTGTCCTGGCACCGCCCTCCACAGAGACAGCACTCTGTCCTGGCACCGCCCTATACAGAGACAGCACCCTGTGCTGGCACCGCCCTCCACAGAGACAGCACCCTGTCCTGGCACAGCCCTCCACAGAGACAGCAGTGTCCTGGCACCGCCCTCCACAGAGACAGCACTCTGTCCTGGCACCGCCCTATACAGAGACAGCACCCTGTCCTGGCACCGCCCTCCACAGAGACAGCAGTGTCCTGGCACCGCCCTCCACAGAGACAGCACTGTCCTGGCACCGCCCTCCACAGAGACAGCACTGTCCTGGCACCGCCCTCCACAGAGACAGCACCCTGTGCTGGCACCGCCCTCCACAGAGACAGCACTCTGTCCTGGCACCGCCCTCCACAGAGACAGCACCCTGTCCTGGCACCGCCCTCCACAGGGACAGCACCCTGTCCTGGCACCGCCCTCCACAGAGACAGCACCCTGTCCTGGCACCGCCCTCCACAGAGACAGCACCCTGTGCTGGCACCGCCCTCCACAGAGACAGCAGTGTCCTGGCACCGCCCTCCACAGAGACAGCACTGTGCTGGCACCGCCCTCCACAGAGACAGCACCCTGTGCTGGCACAGCCCTCCACAGAGACAGCGCCCTGTGCTGGCACCGCCCTCCACAGAGACAGCACCCTGTCCTGGCACCGCCCTCCACAGAGACAGCACCCTGTGCTGGCACAGCCCTCCACAGAGACAGCACCCTGTGCTGGCACCGCCCTCCACAGAGACAGCACCCTGTGCTGGCACCGCCCTCCACAGAGACAGCACCCTGTCCTGGCACCGCCCTCCACAGAGACAGCAGTGTCCTGGCACCGCCCTCCACAGAGACAGCACTCTGTCCTGGCACCGCCCTCCACAGAGACAGCACCCTGTCCTGGCACCGCCCTCCACAGAGACAGCAGTGTCCTGGCACTGCCCACCACGGACTCCGGGAAATGCCGCGCGGGGTCTCACTCGGACGCGCAGATAAAGGCCAAAGTCAGCGCAGTAGCCACAGAAAGCTTTGTCGACAAAGTCAGTGGGCGTAGCTACAGAAAGCACTGTCGACAAAGTCAGTGGGCGTAGCTACAGAAAGCTTTGTCGACTAAGTCAGTGGGCGTAGCTACAGAAAGCTTTGTAGACAAAGTCAGTGGGCGTAGCTACAGAAAGCACTGTAGACAAAGTCAGTGGGTGTAGCCACAGAAAGCACTGTAGACAAAGTCAGTGGGTGTAGCCACAGAAAGCACTGTAGACAAAGTCAGTGGGCGTAGCTACAGAAAGCACTGTCGACAAAGTCAGTGGGCGTAGCTACAGAAAGCACCACGGTGACAAGTAGTGAGTGAATCTCTTGAGAGCACTGTTGAAAAAGATCGAGAATTGTAACTGTTGAAATCACTGCAGAGAGGAAGTTGCACAGAGGTCCAGTTGGGACAGAAAGGAGGAACAGAAAAGAGGAACAGAAGGGAGTATCAGAAAGGAGGAACAGAAAGGAGGAACAGAAAGGGAGAACAGAAAGGAGGAACAGAAGGGAGTAACAGAAAGGAGGAACAGAAAGAATGAACGGAAAGGATGGGAAGGAGGGGCAGAAAGGAAGAGCAGGTGGAGCAAGAGGAGCAGGTGCCGGAGCAGGAGAGCAGCAGGAAAAGGGAGGAAGGAGAGATGCAGGCCAGATTCCGTACTTCCGACAGCTCGTCAAGTGACCTGACATCAGACACTAGCGTGTCCACTAAACCGCAACCATGGCAACCGTAGCGGCAAAAGGACCTGGCGACGATGCCCGGATGTTGTCAGGCAATGAAAGACAAGGAAGCTGTATCACGTGATTTACAGGCAGTTGTCTTGTCTGGTCTAGAGTGTCTGTCTGTCTGCACGCCCTCACTTCTAACCTCATTCTCACTGTACTTCTGCAACTGCTGTTCCTCTTATCTCTGTCTCTCTGTCTCTCTTTCTCACTCTCTCTCATTCTGTCTCTGTCTCTCTCTCTCTCTGTGTCTCTCTGTGTCTCTCTCTCTCTCTCTCTCTCTCTCTCTCTCTTTCTTTCAACTCTCTTTCCCAACTCTCTCTCTCTCCCAACACTCTCTTCTCTCTCTCTCTCTCCCAACACACACTCTCTCTCTCTCTATCTCTATCTCTTACTCTCTCTCTCTCTCTTTCTTTCTCACGGCCCCAAACAGCACAACACGGCCCCAAACAGCACAACACGGCTCCAAACAGCACAACACGGCTCCAAACAGCACAACACGGCCCCAAACAGCACAACACGGCCCCAAACAGCACAACACGGCCCCAAACACCCAAACACGGCCCCAAACACCCCAACACGGCCCCAAACACCCCAACACGGCCCCAAGCAGCACAACATGGCCCCAAACAGCACAACACGGCCCCAAACACCCCAACACGGCCCCAAACACCCCAACACGGCCCCAAACACCCCAACACGGCCCCAAACACCCCAACACGGCCCCAAACACCCCAACACGGCCCCAAACACCACAACACGGCCCCAAACACCACAACACGGCCCCAAACACCACAACACGGCCCCAAACACCACAACACGGCCCCAAGCAGCACAACATGGGCCCAAACAGCACAACACGGCCCCAAACACCCCAACACGGCCCCAAACACCCCAACACGGCCCCAAACACCCCAACACGGCCCCAAACACCCCAACACGGCCCCTTACACCCCAACACGGCCCCAAACAGCACAACACGGCCCCAAACACCACAACACGGCCCCAAACACCACAACACGGCCCCAAACAGCACAACACGGCCCCAAACAGCACAACACGGCCCCAAACACCCCAACACGGCCCCAAACACCCCAACACGGCCCCAAACACCACGACACGGCCCCAAACACCACAACACGGCCCCAAACACCACAACACGGCCCCAAACACCACAACACGGCCCCAAACACCACAACACGGCCCCAAACAGCACAACACGGCCCCAAACAGCACAACACGGCCCCAAACAGCACAACACGGCCCCAAACACCCCAACACGGCCCCAAACACCCCAACACGGCCCCAAACACCCCAACACGGCCCCAAACAGCACAACACGGCCCCAAACACCACAACACGGCCCCAAACACCACAACACGGCCCCAAACAGCACAACACGGCCCCAAACAGCACAACACGGCCCCAAACACCCCAACACGGCCCCAAACACCCCAACACGGCCCCAAACACCCCAACACGGCCCCAAACACCACAACACGGCCCCAAACAGCACAACACGGCCCCAAACACCACAACACGGCCCCAAACACCACAACACGGCCCCAAACAGCACAACACGGCCCCAAACAGCACAACACGGCCCCAAACAGCACAACACGGCCCCAAACACCACAACACGGCCCCAAACAGCACAACACGGCCCCAAACAGCACAACACGGCCCCAAACAGCACAACACGGCCCCAAACAGCACAACACGGCCCCAAACACCCCAACACGGCCCCAAACAGCACAACACGGCCCCAAACAGCACAACACGGCCCCAAACACCCTAACACGGCCCCAAACACCCCAACACGGCCCCAAGCAGCACAACATGGCCCCAAACAGCACAACACGGCCCCAAACAGCACAACACGGCCCCAAACAGCACAACACGGCCGAAGACACCACAACATGGCCACAATCACCCCAACACGGCCACAAGCACCACAACATGGCCACAAGCACCACAACACGGCCACAAGCACCACAACACGGCCCCAAACAGCACAACACGGCCCCAAACAGCACAACACGGCCCCAAACACCACAACACGGCCCCAAACACCCCAACACGGCCCCAAACACCACAACACGGCCCCAAACAGCACAACACGGCCCCAAACACCACAACACGGCCCCAAACACCACAACACGGCCCCAAACAGCACAACACGGCCCCAAACAGCACAACACGGCCCCAAACAGCACAACACGGCCCCAAACACCACAACACGGCCCCAAACAGCACAACACGGCCCCAAACAGCACAACACGGCCCCAAACAGCACAACACGGCCCCAAACAGCACAACACGGCCCCAAACACCCCAACACGGCCCCAAACAGCACAACACGGCCCCAAACAGCACAACACGGCCCCAAACACCCTAACACGGCCCCAAACACCCCAACACGGCCCCAAGCAGCACAACATGGCCCCAAACAGCACAACACGGCCCCAAACAGCACAACACGGCCCCAAACAGCACAACACGGCCGAAGACACCACAACATGGCCACAATCACCCCAACACGGCCACAAGCACCACAACATGGCCACAAGCACCACAACACGGCCACAAGCACCACAACACGGCCCCAAACAGCACAATACGGCCCCAAACAGCACAACACGGCCCCAAACACCACAACATGGCCACAATCACCCCAACACGGCCACAAGCACCACAACACGGCCCCAAACAGCACAACACGGCCCCAAACAGCACAACACGGCCCCAAACAGCACAACACGGCCACAAGCACCACAACACGGCCACAATCACCCCAACACGGCCCCAAACAGCACAACACGGCCCCAAGCACCCCAACACGGCCCCAAACAGCACAACATGGCCACAATCACCCCAACACGACCACAAGCACCACAACATGGCCACAAGCACCACAACACGGCCCCAAACAGCACAACACGGCCACAATCACCCCAACACGGCCCCAAACACCACAACACGGCCCCAAACACCACAACACGGCCACAAGCACCACAACACGGCCACAAGCACCACAACACGGCCACAAGCACCACAACACGGCCACAAGCACCACAACACGGCCACAAACACCACAACACGGCCCCAAACACCACAACACGGCCCCAAGCACCACAACACGGCCCCAAACACCACAACACGGCCCCAAACACCACACTGCCTGTGGCCATGTGTACTTCAACCCATTCCTTTCCGCTGTGACCGATGGGGAGAGACTGGTACCTGCTTCGCCTGGTGCTGAGCCCCCCCCCCCCCCTCCAGAGTGACCTGGTATCAGCAGAGGTCAGACAGGGTGGAGATGGGGTGGATGTAGTGAAAGGGTGAAAAGTTCATCCAGCCATAGAAAGAGTTCCACAAATAGCTTTGTACCGATCCGCGGTGAGAGAAGTCAGAGGCGTTTTACAGAGCGCCAGTGACGTCACTTTCAGGAAACGGAAATGACGCATGTATGACTTGTAACGTGTCTGCCCGTCTTGACTGCCTGACTGACTGTTGGGGATGACTGGTCAATCGGTTCGTTGACTGACTGGTCGTGTGACCGACTGACTGATCGGTTGTTGGGGTGACTGGTCAATCGATTGGTTGACCGATTGGTCATGTGGTTGACTGACTGACTGATCGGTTGTTGGCTGGTTGGTTGCTTGGCCTTCTTGGCAAGGATACCAAAGTGCACAGCGGCATGCAAGTGAGAAAATAGTTTGCTGACGTGTCTTCGCGTTCTTCTGACGTTGTCTATGTTCAGGTGTCTGCATGCCTGCCTGTCCTCTACCCTGCCTGCCTGTCCCCCTGCCTGCCTGTCCCCCTGCCTGCCTGTCCCCCTGCCTGCCTGTCCCCCTGCCTGCCTGTCCCCCTGCCTGCCTGTCCCCCTGCCTGCCTGTCCCCCTGCCTGCATGTCCCCCTGCCTGCCTTCCAAGCTCTCTGCCTACCTACCTACCAAGCTGCTTGCCTACCTGCCTACCAAGCTGCTTGCCTACCTCCCTACCAAGCTCTCTGCCTACCTACCTACCAAGCTGCTTGCCTACCTGCCTACCAAGCTCTCTACCTACCTGCCTACGAAGCTCTCTACCTACCTGCCTACCAAGCTCCTTGCGTACCTGCCTTCCAAGCTGCTTGCCTACCTCTCTACCTAGCCATCTGCCTACCTGCCTACCAAGCTGCTCGCCTACCTGCCTACCAAGCTCTGCATACCTGCCTACCAAGCTCTTTGCCTACCTGTCTACCAAGCTCTCTGCCTACCTGCCTACAAAGCTGCTTGCCTACCTGCCTTCCAAGCTCTCTACCTACCTGCCTACCAAGCTGCTTGCCTACCTGCCTTCCAAGCTCTCTACCTACTTGCCTACCAAGCTCTGTACCTACGTGCCTACCAAGCTGCCTGCAAACCTGCCTTCCAAGCTGCTTGCCTACCTGCCTACCAAGCTCTGCCTACCTATCTTCCAAGCTCTCTGCCTACCTGCCTACCAAGCTGCTTGCCTACCTGCCTTCCAAGCTCTCTACGTACCTGCCTACCAGGCTGCTTGCCTACCTGCCTTCCAAGCTCTCTGCCTACCTGCCTTCCAAGCTCTCTGTCTACCTGCCTACCAAGCTGCTTGCCTACCTGCCTTCCAAACTCTCTGCATATCTGCCTTCCAAGCTCTCTGCCTACCTGCCTTCCAAGCTCTCTGTCTACCTGCCTTCCAAGCTCTCTGTCTACCTGCCTTTTAAGATCTTTGCCTACCTGTTTCTGCCTTTCAAGCTGCTTGCCTACTTGCCTACCAAGCTCTGTACCTACGTGCCTTCCAAGCTCTCTGCCGACCTGCCTACCAAGCTGCTTGCCTACTTGCCTACCAAGCTCTGTACCTACGTGCCTTCCAAGCTCTCTGCCTACCTGCCTACCAAGCTCTGTACCTACCTGCCTACCAAGCTGCTTGCCTACCTGCCTTCCAAGCTCTCTGTCTACCTGCCTACCAAGCTGCTTGCCTACCTGCCTTCCAAGCTCTCTGTCTACCTGCCTTCCAAGCTCTCTGTCTACCTGCCTTTTAAGATCTTTGCCTACCTGTTTGTGTGTGCGCGTCTCAAGGCCGAAAAAAGTTATGACGTCAGGCCAATCAGTGCTGTTGATGCATGACGACACCAATAGTGCACTCAAGAGAGGGCACCACTTGTTGACAGCGCGCTGCGGTCAGTAATGGCGACACTGTCTCGTTCCGGGGTTGTATTTGTTCTTGCTCTCTCTCTCTCTCTCTCTCTCTCTCTCTCTCTCTCTCTCTCTCTCTCTCTCTCTCTTTCTGTTTTTCTCTCTCTCTCACTCTCTCTCTCTCTCTCTCTCTCTCTCTTTCTGTTTTTCTCTCTCTCTTTCTGTTTTTCTCTCTCTCTCACTCTCTCTCTCTCTTTCTCTCTCTCTCTCTCTCTCTCTCTCTCTCTCACTCACTCACTCTGCCGGTATGTTTGCCCTTCCGTTCTCTTCATCTGACGACAGCGGTCACTCACACCTGCAGGAGGCGGACGCAATCAGTGCGCGGTGCTTCATGGCTGCGGAGCAATGTCCAGTCCACAGGCCAGCATTGACCCCTTGTTTGGAGACGCGACTTGCAGCAAGGAGACATTTCCAAGAATAGACTTGGTTGGCGTACAGCTGGACACGTGCATTCCGTACAACGACATTTCCATACACCCCAACACAACTACACCCCAACACAACTACATTCCAACACAACTACATTCCAACACAACTACACCCCAACACAACTACATCCCAACACAACTACATTCCAACACAACTACATCCCAACACAACTACATTCCAACACAACTACATCCCAACACAATTACATCCCAACACAACTACATCCCAACACAACTACACCCCAACACAACTACATTCCAACACAACTACATTCCAACACAACTACACCCCAACACAACTACATCCCAACACAACTACATTCCAACACAACTACATCCCAACACAACTACATTCCAACACAACTACATCCCAACACAATTACATCCCAACACAACTACATCCCAACACAACTACATCCCAACACAACTACATCCCAACACAACTACATCCCAACACAACTACATCCCAACACAACTACACCCCAACACAACTACATCCCAACACAACTACATCCCAACACAACTACATCCCAACACAACTACATCCCAATACAGCTACATCCCAACACAACTACATCCCAACACAACTACATTCCAACACAACTACATCCCAACACAACTACATCCCAACACAACTACATCCCAACACAACTACATCCCAACACAACTACATCCCAACACAACTACATTCCAACACAACTACATCCCAACACAACTACATCCCAACACAACTACATCCCAACACAATTACATCCCAACACAACTAATTCCCAACACAACTACATCCCAACACAACTACATTCCAACACAACTACATCCCAACACAACTACATCCCAACACAATTACATCCCAACACAACTACATTCCAACACAACTACACCCCAACACAACTACATCCCAACACAACTACATCCCAACACAACTACATCCCAACACAACTACATCCCAACACAACTACATTCCAACACAACTACATCCCAACACAACTACATCCCAACACAACTACATTCCAACACAACTACATCCCAACACAACTACATCCCAACACAACTACATTCCAACACAACTACATCCCAACACACCTACTTTCCAACACAACTACATCCCAACACAATTACATCCCAACACAACTACATCCCAACACAACTACACCCCAACACAACTACATCCCAACACAACTACATCCCAACACAACTACATTCCAACACAACTACATCCCAACACAACTACATCCCAACACAATTACATACCAACACAACTACATCCCAACACAACTACATCCCAACACAACTACACCCCAACACAACTACATCCCAACACAACTACACCCCAACACAACTACATCCCAACACAACTACATCCCAACACAACTACATTCCAACACAACTACATCCCAACACACCTACTTTCCAACACAACTACATCCCAACACAACTACATCCCAACACAACTACATCCCAACACAACTACACCCCAACACAACTACATCCCAACACAACTACATCCCATCACAACTACATTCCAACACAACTACATCCCAACACACCTACTTTCCAACACAACTACATCCCAGGCCACTACATTTTCATAGCACGCCAGCCCAGTATGTCTGTGTGACACAGCCGTGCGCTACGCTGTGGACTGAGGCCGCCAGGGAAAGATGGACTCCTTGCTGGTGATACGGACTCAGGCAGGAGCCCTGGCTGCAGATGCAATCGATGTATCGTGACCTCCTCCTGAACAGACAGCCCCGGCCATCCGTCACGCTGTCGCGGAGTAATATCTGCCCTGCCCCCACTCCCTAATCACCCACGAACGACCAGGTGGCGTGACCAGCTCCCCAGTCCCGGCATGCACCGGGCATCTCCATGACCCATCATGCACTGCGGTACGCCGTGATCCATCCAGCATGCACTGCGGTGTTTAACCTATCCCAGAGCGCTTTGCGGTATGGTCCTATCCCAGCAAAGGTTGCTGTAAGATTCTATGTCAGCACGCAGAGCCACTGATCACAAAATCAAGTTGGTTAGATGTACAGCCAGATAGTGGCCATTTACAAATCGCATAGATACGCGGTGGGTCTATTCTCACCCCCAGCCCACACGGGGCCAGCGAGACAGACAGCGAGACAGACAGTCAGCGAGACAGACAGACAGCGAGACAGACAGACAGCGAGACAGACAGACAGCGAGACAGACAGACAGCGAGACAGACAGACAGCGAGACAGACAGACAGCGAGACAGACAGCGAGACAGACAGACAGCGAGACAGACAGACAGCGAGACAGACAGACAGTGAGACAGACAGACAGCGAGACAAACAGCAGGACAGACAAGATGGCGGCCAGACAGGGCAGGGCAGGCGGGCGACCCCATTCCCAGCACGGCAGTCTGGACAGGAGGGAGTGCGGGCCACTGCTCCCTGAGGAGATTGTGGAACGGAGACCACATCCGGGCCCTGATGACTTGCCGCCATTGTTGTCTCCCCTTTGTCGCTCCCCGCCACTGTGGAGAAATCTCGGCAGTTTCCGCGAGAGTCGACGAGATGCTCGACGTGCCCGCTGGGGCTGCGTTGACATGGTGGCGTCACCGTTGCAGCCTCCCCTCCTTCCATCGGCACCTGCATGTATATGTAGTGTCTGCTGCCCAGAGAGAGAGAGAGAGAGAGAGAGAGAGAGAGAGAGACAGAGAGAGACAGAGAGAGACAGAGAGACAGAGAGACAGAGAGACAGAGACAGAGAGACAGAGAGACAGACAGACAGACAGACAGAGAGAAAGAGAGAGAGAGAGAGAGAGAGAGAGAGAGAGAGAGAGAGAGAGAGAGAGAGAACGGTCTATTGGAAGAGAGGATCATTGATGTCAGGGCTTATTTCCTTGGCACTGAAAGGCATCAGAGCTGAGGGAGGATCGGGGCGGGTGAAGCAGGCGCGCTAATGAAGTGTTTTCTCAGGACGTGCAGGGCGCCTTTGACCTGGTCCTCATCTCGCTCCGCTGGGGAATTCAGCTGGGCCAGGCGCACGCAATCACAGCCACGGCAGCCTTCAAAGACCTTCCCCAGGCGCTAATCAGAGACGCCCCTGGCCGCACGTCGCTAACGAGACAAGATGGCGGCGTGGAGACGTTGCCCATCATAGGGCGGACTTTCATCCGGGCACTGGCAGGGAAACCAAGCGGGAACGCGGCTTCAAGGGATGACGTCATAGCAACGAGGGATCCAGCAAGACGACAAGACGGCATGACGTCACCCAGACGGCAAAAGGTAGTGACGTCACGTGAAGGACACGACGGGTCTGGACACGTTGCTAGGACACGACGGGTCTGGACACGTTGCTAGGACAGCGGCGAGGGCGAGCATTTTAGGACTGGCATTGGAGAGAGTGACTCGTCCCACGTGTCTCTGTCGCTGTCGGTCCTCATGTCCACCCAGAACTCAAGTGATTCAGATCTCCATTGCTTGCAACGTGTGCATACAGAACTTGAGGTGAGTGTGGACGATGGAAATGACCAGTGGTCATTCAATCACTACTGCCTGTTGTGCTCAGAGGCACAGCGAGGACTGAACCCTGGATGTCCATCTGATGGACGGAAGGCTTGACTCCTCGCCTGTCCCCCCCCCCCCCCCCACCCCCATCCCCATCCCCGCACCCCCACATCCACCCTCACCCCCCACCCCCACCCTCTGTTGCAGTCAGCAGTCAAGCTGGCCGGGATGGCAGGACCAGAGACGCGAGAAAGCAATGCGTCAAAAGCGGAAAATAATTAAACTGATATAAACTCGCCATTGACAGTCTGTCTGAAAAAACCACCCCAACCCAAATCTATTACAATCTGACAGTCGTGTTCATCCTGTAGAGCTTGACAGAGAATCCTTTTCCAGACGGAATACCATATCACGACGGATCATTTGCTTTTCCTCGGTCCCCCCATCTCCATCTGTCTGTCTGTCTCTCTTCTTCGTCTTCCGCATCTCCCTCTATCCCGAACCCGAGCAGTCAGCCTGACGGTGAGGAGAATGAGATGAAGGACAGGGAATGGGGAGGAGGGAGGGGGAGGAGGGGGGGTAGAGGGGAAGGAGGGGAGAGGGGAAGGGAGGGATGCAGAAGAAGAAGGGCATGCAAGAGCGGGATAGATCAATACAGACCCAATAACAGAAAAATGATTTTCATCGCTCGTGCTTTGCCATCGATCTGTCTCATATGACGTTCCTATGGGGAAACGAGGGGAATTGGGGAGAGAGAGAGAGAGAGAGAGAGAGAGAGAGAGAGAGAGAGAGAGAGAGAGAGAGACAGACAGACAGACAGACAGACAGACAGACAGGCAGGCAGGCAGACAGACAGACAGACAGACAGACAGACAGACAGACAGACAGACAGACAGACAGATGAAGAGGAGAGGGAGATGAAGAGGAGAGGAAGATGAAGAGGAGAGAGAGGCAGAGGCGCAGAGACAAAGGCACAGACAGAGGCGCGCGCACACACACACATGCACACACACACACATGCACACACACGCGCGCGCGCGCGCACACACACACACCATGAGCGCACCAGCTGAGACAGTGACTGCAGACTTGATTTCTGGGCAGTACCGCAAAGTGTCCTGACGCCTTCTTTCCCCTAGTAAGACAGACTCTATCCCACTTCCTGTCTGTCCTCAAGTCATTCACGTCACTTCCTGCGTCCTTCACCTCCTCAGTGCCAGACAGGAATGGAGTGTAAGAATCATGGACACTTGCCTCCTTTCCTGACGTCATCCTCACAACTGTGACGTCGCCTTCACGTGACACAACTGCTGGGGATGACGTCACAATATCTGGTGTGACACCACAATATGTAGTGTGACGTCACAATAAATTGAGGAACACCACAATATCTGCCGTTACGTCACATACTGGCGTGACGTCACATACTGGCGTGACGTCACATACTGGCGTGACGTCAAAACGTCCGCTGCACCGTCACAGTGACACGCCTAACGTCACCGTGTCTGCCGTGACGTCAGTGGAGGCGGGAAAGCAAAGGTACCTTGTTCGAGACATACTCCTTTCCCGCCTAATGTTGATCCCTCTCCTTCCGTCCCTAGTCCCCCTGACTGGAGGCCTGTGGCGATGATTAGACTGGCTGTCCTCCTCCCGACCCAGCACAGGCCCTTCATTATCTCCCTTTCCCTCCACCCTTCCCTCCCAGCCCTTGCGTGGCGCCCTCTCATATCGCCCCTCTCCCTGTCCTGCCTCGGGCACAGTTGCCTCCCCTGTCTGTATTCTCTTTTCCACACATCTCTCTTCCTTTCATCCACCACCACCATCCTCTCTCTTTTCTCTCACTCCCACCATTAGCCTGCCTATGATCTTTCCAGCCTCTCTCCATGCTTTCCTTCATCTCTTATGTCTTCCTCCTTATCTCTTCCCATTTCCAATCTCTCCTCTTT
Source organism: Theodoxus fluviatilis (assembly GCA_034096865.1). Taxonomy (NCBI): domain Eukaryota; kingdom Metazoa; phylum Mollusca; class Gastropoda; order Cycloneritida; family Neritidae; genus Theodoxus; species Theodoxus fluviatilis. Next base: position 33,503 of record JAWQFJ010011157.1, read on the forward strand.
CAAATCTTCTCCGCCCCACCCCCCTCCCCCACCCCCGTCTGTTCTTGCTGCCTTCCTCTCCACTCCACTCCAGCCAGCCAGACAAGGTCCCGGGGCGAGAGCAGTCACCTGTCCCGAGCTGCCCCTCTCTATCAGCAGACCTCACGCCACCTCCTTCTCTCAGCCTGCTGCTCTCCTGGCGACTGGGGCCGCATTCAGCGTCGCCTTCCTGTCCCCGTCCCCAGTCCCATACACACGCTCATTCTCCCCCACCCCCCTTCCCCCGCCGCCTACCCCCTCGCCCCATCTCTACCTCTATCCCCATCCTCATCCACATCACCTCGCCTTTCCACCGCCCACCCATTCCCCAATAATCCCCATTCCATTCCCCACCCATCCCCCACCATGCTCCCACCCATCCCCCCCCCAAACCCCTACCCTCTCCAACCCCCTTCCCCCTCCATCCTCCACCCAACCCCCACCCATTCCCCACAAATCCCCTACCCACCCCCCCCCTTATCCCCCCACCTATTCCCCACCCATTCCCCCACCCACCCCACATCAACCCTCGCCCTCAACGTCTGCTGGCTATCACGCTGCCTTGCACTCTTGCAGATCGGTGAACGAGCGGTGTTGTTTTTGTCGTGAAAATTCGAAACCCGAGTTTGGAGAGAAAAAACACATAAAGACAACGAAGACGTCATCCCCGATCGTGGAGGACGAGAGGGCGGCAAGCAGCCTGCCCCCCTGCAGTCTGCCCCCCTGCCGTCTGCCCTCTCTGCAGTCTGCCCCCCTGCAGTCTGCCCCCCTGCAGTCTGCCCTCTCTGCAGTCTGCCCCCCATGCAGTCTGCCCCCCTGCAGTCTGCCCTCTCTGCAGTCTGCCCCCCTGCAGTCTGCCCCCCCTGCAGTCTGCCCCCCCTGCAGTCTGCCCTCTCTGCAGTCTGCCCCCCCTGCAGTCTGCCCCCTGCAGTCTGCCCTCTCTGCAGTCTGCCCCCCCTGCAGTCTGCACTCTCTGCAGTCTGCCCCCCCTGCAGTCTGCCCTCTCTGCAGTCTGCCCTCTCTGCAGTCTGCCCCCCTGCAGTCTGCCCTCCATGCTGTCTGCCCTCCTGCTGTCTGCCCTCCACGCCTCGCCCTGGTCGATGCAGTCCTGCCACGCTGTCCTGTCCGCAGTCACAGCAAGACCGTCTGTAGGACACAGTCACAGCAAGACCGTCTGTAGGACACAGGCACAGCAAGACTGTCTGTAGGACACAGGCACAGCAAGACCGTCTGTAGGACACAGGCACAGCAACACCGTCTGTAGGACACAGGCACAGCAAGGCCGTCTGTAGGACACAGTCACAGCAAGGCCGTCTGTAGGACACAGTCACAGCAAGACCGTCTGTATGACACAGGCACAGCAAGGCCGTCTGTATGACACAGGCACAGCAAGGCAGTCTGTAGGACACAGGCACAACGAGACTGTCTGTAGGACACAGTCACAGCAACACCGTCTGTAGGACACAGGCACAGCAATGCC
>JAWQFJ010011157.1:45000-47500 GCA_034096865.1 Theodoxus fluviatilis
TACTCCTCATTAGTTCTAGTCTTACATTATTCTTATCTAATGCTACAAGGTCACTTACTCTTAAATCTAAGTCTAATCTCACTCTCTTCGTCTACTCCGGTCTCTCTTCTATCTTAACATTCCGTGCGAGTAGGAAGATATTCTGCTGATTTCTAGTGGGCTAATGGGAAGGGGCGTCCCGTGTAGATCTATTCGTAGCGATCGTCGGCTTTCCCGATAGTCTAAGATCATTATCTAATCGTATTGCGTATCTGATGCCTCCTCTAAGTCTGAAGGTGGTTCCTAGATGCTCATACGAACGATCATGTCACTTGAGGTCCGTTATGCTCGGAATGGCGCTCTCTGACTAGTCTCGGGACGTCACTTCACTATCTATCTCTTCTATCTATCTTTCATCTATCTATCTCTATCTATCTATCTATCTATCCTATTACTAAGTCTGTCTCTATGCGTTTATGTCGTCTGATGCTGCGTCGCATCGTATGCTATCGTTATCTCAGTCTGTCTATCTGATCTTCGTCGATCGTTGCTATCTGTAGTTGCTGAGTCTATGTGGTCTAGTCTATCTACGTCTGATCTGAGTCTATCTGTATGGCTATCTAGTCTGCTATCTAGTGCTATCGTATGCTTTGCTCGGTCTATCTCGTCTGCTTCTCTGTCTGTCTCTATCTAGTCTAATCTGAGTCTATCTATCCTTCTAATCTATCTATCTATATCTATCTAACCTAGCTCTCTGATCTATCTATCTATCTATCTATCTATCTATCTATCTATCTATCTATCTATCTATCTATCTATCTATCTATCTATCTATCTATCTATCTATCTATCTATCTATCTATCTATCTATCTATCTATCTATCTATCTATCTATCTATCTATCTATCTATCTATCTATCTATCTATCTATCTATCTATCTATCTATCTATCTATCTATCTATCTATCTATCTATCTATCTATCTATCTATCTATCTATCTATCTATCTATCTATCTATCTATCTATCTATCTATCTATCTATCTATCTATCTATCTATCTATCTATCTATCTATCTATCTATCTATCTATCTATCTATCTATCTATCTATCTATCTATCTATCTATCTATCTATCTATCTATCTATCTATCTATCTATCTATCTATCTATCTATCTATCTATCTATCTATCTATCTATCTATCTATCTATCTATCTATCTATCTATCTATCTATCTATCTATCTATCTATCTATCTATCTATCTATCTATCTATCTATCTATCTATCTATCTATCTATCTATCTATCTATCTATCTATCTATCTATCTATCTATCTATCTATCTATCTATCTATCTATCTATCTATCTATCTATCTATCTATCTATCTATCTATCTATCTATCTATCTATCTATCTATCTATCTATCTATCTATCTATCTATCTATCTATCTATCTATCTATCTATCTATCTATCTATCTATCTATCTATCTATCTATCTATCTATCTATCTATCTATCTATCTATCTATCTATCTATCTATCTATCTATCTATCTATCTATCTATCTATCTATCTATCTATCTATCTATCTATCTATCTATCTATCTATCTATCTATCTATCTATCTATCTATCTATCTATCTATCTATCTATCTATCTATCTATCTATCTATCTATCTATCTATCTATCTATCTATCTATCTATCTATCTATCTATCTATCTATCTATCTATCTATCTATCTATCTATCTATCTATCTATCTATCTATCTATCTATCTATCTATCTATCTATCTATCTATCTATCTATCTATCTATCTATCTATCTATCTATCTATCTATCTATCTATCTATCTATCTATCTATCTATCTATCTGCTATCTATCTATCTATCTATCTATCTATCTATCTATCTATCTATCTATCTATCTATCTATCTATCTATCTATCTATCTATCTATCTATCTATCTATCTATCTATCTATCTATCTATCTATCTATCTATCTATCTATCTATCTATCTATCTATCTATCTATCTATCTATCTATCTATCTATCTATCTATCTATCTATCTATCTATCTATCTATCTATCTATCTATCTATCTATCTATCTATCTATCTATCTATCTATCTATCTATCTATCTATCTATCTATCTATCTATCTATCTATCTATCTATCTATCTATCTATCTATCTATCTATCTATCTATCTATCTATCTATCTATCTATCTATCTATCTATCTATCTATCTATCTATCTATCTACTATCTATCTATCTATCTATCTATCTATCTATCTATCTATCTATCTATCTATCTATCTATCTATCTATCTATCTATCTATCTATCTATCTATCTATCTATCTATCTATCTATCTATCTATCTATCTATCTATCTATCTATCTATCTATCTATCTATCTATCTATCTATCTATCTATCTATCTATCTATCTATCATCTATCTATCTATCTATCTATCTATCTATCTATCTATCTATCTATCTATCTATCTATC
>JAWQFJ010011157.1:52500-56114 GCA_034096865.1 Theodoxus fluviatilis
AGACAGTAGTGAAGCCTCGAGTCCCTTCACCCTCTCCGCCCCCTCGAGTCCGAGGGAAGGACAGGGCGACTAGGAACTCCAACTCCACTACCTAGGGGGACGGCCAAGGCCCAAGCTCTCACAGTCCTGGTTTGGAAGGTATCCGTACTGATCTCCTTGACTGTTTCAGACTGCTATCTTGGAATGTGGACGGTTTACTCTCTAAATTCGATGACCCCGACTTTCTTCAGTATATAGAAACATTTTCCGTTGCTTGTCTGTATGAAACATTTTTGCAAAAAATTGATTATTTAAATTGCTTGACATCATATGATAAATTTGTGGTGCCCGCACACAAGCTTTCGTCTAGAGGGAGAATGTCTGGGGGGCTTGTGTGTTTTGTTAAGAAGTCGGTATCATCTTTGTTTTATCATATTGAGTGTACTTATAAGAATATACTGGTTTTCAAAGTAGACAAAACCGTGTTTGGCTCCACGAAAAATGTACTCGTATTTTTTGCATATGTGCCCCCAGCTGGTTCCCCTTTTTATGATTTGATAGACGTAACTGATGGTATCCTGTATCTAGAAAGTTGTATTGCAGCTGTTAATGACAAATATCAGGATTGCTATATTTTGCTATGTGGAGACTTGAACGCTAGAACGTCATGTTATAATTCATGGGACAGTGATACACTAGGAGACATGAGATTAGGCAATGTAAATTCTGTGCGCGATTCTCAAGATGTCACACTGAATGAGTTTGGTCAATCTTTGTTGGCTTTGTGTACCGCATACGATCTTACTATTTTGAACGGCTTGTTTGGAGAGAATTCAGGAAAATTTACGTATGTATCTCACAATGGAAGTAGTGTGATAGATTATTGCATAGCGTCTGATGATCTTGTTGTACTATTTGATTCTCTACTTGTGGAGGAAACAGTTACTTCCCCTCATATGTGTCTTGAGCTCAACATTTCCCGAGGGAATACATGTTCAGTATATTCGAAAGAAACGAACTCCTTGCCAATTACTAAAATCGTCTGGAATACTAATCTCGCTCACCAATATACTCATAACCTCCAGATTTCCCTGTCAGAGTTGAATGATGGAGAAATAGATTTGGAAACTCCTCCGAAGGTAAATACACTCACTGTAACCCTGACAAGATGTCTCGTACAGGCGGCTGATTTTCTTAAGAGATCATTCTATCTCAGGCAGAACTCACCCTCGAGAGTTTGGTATGATAGGGAATGTTTAATTTCCAAGAAAAACGCCAGACGATATTTACGAAAGTTCTTGAGTACCAACGCAGATGAGGATAGAAGAGCATATACCTATCAAAGAAATAAATACAAGCAAATTGTTAGAGATAAAAAAGACACCTATAAATGGAGAGTGAGTAATTCCCTTGGTGCCAGTCTCAAAGACAGTACACATTTTTGGAGACAAGTTAAAACTCTGGGTACAAAATGTCAAGTTTCTTGTGTAATTCCTCTGCAAATATTATACGAACATTTTAGGGGTATCTTTTCTGAAGTATCATTTACTAATAGCAAGGATCTGGCAGAGGCAAAAATGAACCATCACCTGGATGACAGCAGTTTAAATTCACCTATTACGCGGGCCGAGATATCAAATGCCATAAGGCACCTAAAAGTTGGGTCATCTGCGGGTACTGATTACATTTTAGCTGAAATGTTAAAATCAGCCGAACAATTGATACTTCCATTGTTACTCCGTCTGTTTAATGCTATATTTGATCATGGTGTGTTTCCAGATGTTTGGTCTGAAGCAATTATTGTTCCGGTTCACAAACGAGGCCCAAACGACAACCCTGATAACTATAGAGGTATAGCCTTATCTAGCACGTTCAGTAAGGTGTTTGCTCATATTATCTGTTGTCGGCTTCAGGATTGGGCAGACCAACATGACCTAATTCGGGAAGAGCAAGCGGGCTTTAGGAAAGGATATAGCACTGTTGATAATATATTTGTCCTTCATAGTATTATTGACAAATATCTGTGTATGCACAAAAAACTGTACGTTGGGTATGTTGATTTTAGGAAAGCCTTTGATACTGTAAACAGGAGTATTTTGTGGAATATTTTGAGAAGAAATGGAATTTCGGGGAAAATTTTGAATATTTTGATAGCCATGTATAGATCGGTACGTTACTGCGTCAGAGGGGGGGAAGGTCTAACTGATTTCTTTGAGTCCTCTTCGGGGTTAAAACAAGGCTGCAAACTCAGTCCGATCTTATTTTCTTACCTTATTAACTCCTTAATTGTAGAGATCTCTGAAAATAGCAAACACGGTGTGCAGATCTTGCCCAACACACAAGACATAAGTGCTCTGCTGTTTGCTGACGACGTCGCTCTGCTCTCGGACACAGTGGTAGGTCTCCAAAATCAGATTAACTTTCTTCAATGCGCAGCACGTAGGCTTGGTCTTCAAGTTAATATTGATAAAACAAAAGTAGTGGTTTACAGGATGGGAGGTCATTTGGCCAGACACGAGAGATGGTATTTAGGTGAGGTGCAGATTGAAGTGGTAAGAGAATACAAATATCTAGGGAATGTACTCTCTACTAAGTTGTGTTCAAACGAGATTCAGAAAGATTTGGCTTGTAGAGCTAAAGCCGCACTTTTACTTCTGATGAGGTCACTGAGAAGAATTGCACAGGTATCACCGGATGTGTTTTTTAAACTATTCGATGCACAGATTCAACCCATTCTGTTATATGGGGCTGAAATTTGGGGAGCTGATAACTGCCACATTATAGAAGGTGTCCATTTGCATGCTCTCAAGAGTTTCTTAAATGTTTCTTTACACACACCTAATGATATGGTTTATGGGGATACTGGTCGTTTTCCTCTTTCCGTTAATGCAAAGCTACGCAGTATTAAGCTCTGGCTCAAGTTATTAAAAATGGACGCATACCGATTACCCTACAGAGTCTACCAAATGATGTATAGATCTAACAATGAAAAATCTTGGGTTTTCAAAGTAAAGAATATACTTGTGGAATGTGGTTACGAAGAGATCTGGTTGAATCAGCGGGTTACGAACGAGACGGCTTTATTGAAAAACATCAGAGAGAAACTCATCAGTAAATTTCATTCTGAATGGAAGTTACGAATCATTAATAGTGATCGGTACTCATTTTACAATATCTTTAAAACATTTATTGGTACCGAGTGTTATTTATATTGTCTTGACAAGAAAGTATTTCGAGACGCATACATAAGATTCAGGATGGGCTTATCGGAGTTGTATATCCATAAATACAGATACTCGAGAGGTACTAACGAGTATTTATGTCCATTATGCAGAGAAAAAGAAGAAAATGAAACGCATTTTCTATTATATTGTCCAGCTCTTAGTGATATAAGGGGAAAATATATATTTACCTGTCTGGATGTAAACAGTATTGATCCTATTAAAGACCTTTTTTCTGATATACAAATAAAGAATGTAAGATCAACTAGCATATATATATATAAAGCATTCAAGAGAAGACAAGATGCTATTGAATCTGTTGAGCGAGACAGCTTCTATTGTGACTAATGTTACCACCCGAACTGTACTCTTGAAATGGGCCGGTGGCCTCATCAATAAAATATTTCGTTCGTT
>JAWQFJ010011158.1:0-5000 GCA_034096865.1 Theodoxus fluviatilis
CCTAGGCGCAGGGTGGGGCTATAGAGAGGCGTTTGGCATTCTCTCTACCCCGTGGCGCAGGACCAACCCCGAGCTCCTTTCACGCCAGAAAGCATGAGGGCGTGTGTGGTCGAGCCGGGCATGCAGGCAGGAAGTCTAGAGGCAGTGTGCCTCGTCTCCCTTCACTCCCTCCAAGGGATCAGCAGATAAGCAAGGCTGGGTTTCGCATTCCACCTTCTTTATTTATAGCAACAGTGCAGTACATAGCCTCCTGCTCTGGCCGAACTCTCTGGCCGAATCTCCCTGGCCCTGTTACACACAGGCTTTATATAGCCATCACGCGGGCCGGAGCGGAGGCGGGCTAGCAGAACATGGTAACGAGATTTCCAGTGGACACGAAATTGTGTTAGCATGACAGCTCCTAAACACTATTTGAAGCTTAAATCACCAATCACATATGGCAAACTCCACTCTGTTTGAAAGTGCGTTAATCGAAGCACAACCTGCGTCAATGCATGAATTCCAAAAGTGATTCATATAGAAATGAATGGCAGTTGAAGTATTTAAAGCGCCAATTGAATCAGACACTTATTCATCATTTTCCATTAATATTATTGTTTACAACTCACGGAGTGCGGGTTGCCATATATGGGATGGTTGATAATGATAAACACTACGTTCCTATTCAATACTACAAACAGTGCATGATACATTAAATGCATAAACTCTAAAATTTGGTGTGATCTCAAACACGCACACAAATGCTAGGAAACGACACATGGGAAAGGCAGTCTGCGCGATCATATATCTCTACAGCAGGGACAGGGCGCAAGCGAAACACGCCCCACGTATCTCTGCAGTTACAATCTGTGCAGGCAAATATGGGAACGAGAGACAATACGTTTAACTACAGAGATCTGGACAAGTCTCTACATCATAATCATAATCTCACCCTCTTACATCCCCCCCTGCCTTTTCCGTACCTCGTCCTCGAGGTATATATAAAAAAACACATATACACATACAGATTAACATTTTTAAGGGTCGGCCAGAGCGTCCCTTTACATCTCAATACAATAAAACACAACTTGTTGAATCATACAACTTGAAGTGGTCTTACCCTACCGACAAGTTGAGTACGTTATCAACTTTGAGGACAAACAAACAAACAACCCGTGCGTATCTGTAGGCCCCTACACACAATCTAGAAGTGGTCTTAACCGTTCAACTAGTTGATGGATAGCAACGAGATTTAACTATCACATTACAAAACACAGCAAAACTAAGACAACAGAGCATGTGGGACAGAACAACTTGAAGCGGTTTTAACCTCTCAACAAGTGTGTTGTCGACATGGCTAGACACACAAACCGTGCAAGCTAAAAGCGGTTTTAACCCTTCAATTAGATGCACACAATGAATGACACAAAGTGGCGTTGCTTAGCACTACAACACCCAGCAATGCGCACATGTCATTACAAATTCCACAGCAATGAACACCCATTGCAATTTTCTCAATCACTAGTGACACAGTGATATATATGGTATTTCCACTCAAGACAATACCCAGCAATGCGCACATGGCATTACAAATTCCTCAGCAATGAACACCCATTGCAATTTTCTCAATCACTAGCGACACAGTGATACATATGGTATTTCCACTCAAGACAATACCCAGCAATGCGCACATGGCATTACAAATTCCACAAAAATAGCAAAGCATCATCCTGCAATGCGCACATGGCATCACAAATTCCTCAGCAATAAACAATCATGGGAATTTCCTCAATCACTAGCGACACAGTGATACATATGATATTACTGAAGACAGTACCCAGCAATGCGCACATGGCATTAGAAATTCCACAAAAATAGCAAAGCATCATTTGCAAATCCCACCATAATAACCAGACCTCGACAAACACATTACAGAAATGCATCTACACTATGAGTGAATACAAAATTACAAGAACACTCTCTGGATTTTTTCAAAGAAAATAAAGTGACAGCAGACTTCAAGACCTGCTTACTTTATAATATTACAGCCAATACACGCAGTTTATAACACATCTACAAAATCAAAACATGCAACAGTAGAGTTATATATACTCACGGAAGCTTGATAAGTCCAGGAAAGGAAGTCACTTTTTACACATTATTTTACAGTTCTTATCGTGTCCTCAAAGTCACATTGTCCACCAAGTCAAAAGGCATCATGTCCACACCTAGTGGGTGCCTGACCCACATTGCTACGAGTGGAGCGACGAGGCAGTGGCCAGTGCCTCTCCAGTCACAGCTCCGTCGTGTACTTTAGGCACAAGTCTGATCTGACTATCCCTGTCACAAACTCTCCCCAGTCCCCTGACGCCATGAGGGGAAGGAGTGGAGGAGGCAAGTCCGAAAATGCCTCCAGGGGGTCCTGGATTCCCCCTGCACAGCTCCTCCTCCATCCTAGCTGGCATGACGAACTTAGTGGCAGCAAGGTCCTCGAAGGGGTAGCAAGGGTAGGCTTGCAATGCAAGCCCCACCCCCGCCACGAAGTTCACCTGGCCCTCGCCGCCGAAATGGGGCAGGGCAGGCGGACGGGCCGACCCACACCCGCCAGGCCTGGGACGATGTCGCCCCACGGGAACCTGCATCCTCGGCCGCAGTCACAGGAGGAGAGCGGCAGGACCCACGGGATCCTCCGGACATGGTGGGGTGGCGATGGCTGTGCGAGAGCGGGGGGGTGGCGGTGGCTGTACCAAGGCGGCGGGACCCACGGGCTCGTCCGGACATGGTGTGGGGTGGTGGGGCAGGGCAGCGATAGCAGCAGCTCACATGTCACAGGGAGGCGAGGGGTGAAGACGATGAGGAAGAGCGGGCAAGTGCCTTAGCAAACCATTGTATTCTTTCTGAAAGTAGGCACTGCTTCCATCATCACTTCACCCCATACCTCCTGGACATTTTTGAAGAGTGAACGTGGAGAGGGATGCTCCTGGCATCCTGCCTACGACGCCAGATGACGTAGGGGTGGTGGTCCTGCTTTGACGCGCGGATCCCACTTCTGACACCAGTTGTAAAGATGGGAGTGTAGTGGTGGTGGGACCTAGGCGCAGGGTGGGGCTATAGAGAGGCGTTTGGCATTCTCTCTACCCCGTGGCGCAGGACCAACCCCGAGCTCCTTTCACGCCAGAAAGCATGAGGGCGTGTGTGGTCGAGCCGGGCATGCAGGCAGGAAGTCTAGAGGCAGTGTGCCTCGTCTCCCTTGCTCCCTCCAAGGTATCAGCAGACGAGCAAGGCTTGGTTTCGCATTTCACCTTCTTTATTTATAGCAACCATGCAGTACATAGCCTCCTGCTCTGGCCGAACACTCTGGCCGAATCTCCCTGGCCCTGTTACACACAGGCTTTATATAGCCATCACGCGGGCCGGAGCGGAGGCGGGCTAGCAGAACATGGTAACGAGATTTCCAGTGGACACGAAATTGTGTTAGCATGACAGCTCCTAAACACTATTTGAAGCTTAAATCACCAATCACATATGGCAAACCCCACTCCGTTGGAAAGTATATTAATCGAAGCTCAACCTGCGCCAATGAATGAATTCCAAAAGTGATTCGTATAGAAATGAATGGCAGCTGAAGTATTTAAAGCGCCAATTGAATCAGACACTTATTCATCATTTTCCATTAATATTATTGTTTACAACTCACGGAGTGCGGGTTGCCATATATGGGATGGTTGATAATGATAAACACTACGTTCCTATTCAATACTACAAACAGTGCATGATACATTAAATGAATAAACTATAAAATTCGATGTGCCCTCAAGCACTCGAATAGAAGCCAGGCGCTAGGCGCTAAAACCAGTCTGGGCGAGTAACATATATCTCTAAGGCAGCAACAGAGCTTGAGCGCCAAGCGCCTTCTCACGTATCTCTGCAGCTACAATCTATGCAGGCAAATATGGGAACGAGAGACAATACGTTTAACTACAGAGATCTGGACAAGTCTCTACGTCATAATCATAATCTCACCCTCTTACATTAAATTACAATTTACGGAGATTAGACAATAGATTGTGTGCAGCCATAAAAGCAAAGGATCATGTAAAGTTAAAAGAGGTTAGAAGGCTATGAATTTTACTTTGCTATTGAATGCTGCTGCTGGGGGATGATGGTAGTACTGGTGCTGGAGACAATGGTGGTGGCGGTAGTGGTGGTGGCGGTAGTGGTGGTGGTGGTAGCGGTTGTGGTGATACTGGTGGTGATAGTGATACTGGTGGTGGTGGAGATGGTGATGGTGGTGGTGGTGGTGGTGGTGGTGGTGGTGGTGGTGGTGGTGGTGGTGGTGGTGGTGGTAGTGGTGGTGGTAGTGGTGGTGGTGGTGGTGGTAGCGGTGGTTTTGATACTGGTGGTGATGGTGATACTGGTGGTGGTGGAGATGGTGATATTGGTGGTGATGGTGATACTGGTGGTGGTGGAGATGGTGATACTGGTGGTAGTGGTGATAGTAGCGGTGGTGGTGATACTGGTGGTGATGGTGATACTGGTGGTGGTGATGCTAGTGTTAGTGGTAGTGGTGATGGAGTTTGGTAATGGGTCAGTCGAGAGATTGAGGATTTCAGACTAGCTCTTTATAAAGAAATAAAGGACAACTGAAACTGAAAAAAGCACAAAATTATTCAGGCCCTTCCTGCACAGAGAGGAAATAGAGTCCAAACAGGCCGACACACCAAGGGCTGTCAATCAAGGCAGCTAAACTCCCTGGACGCCCTCTGATCTGGGAAGGAGACAGCTGGCAGGAAGGCACATGATATCATTGGCTTCACTTCAAAGCCGTCGGCGCCTATAATTAGAATCTTCAGGCCCAATTTCTATTAAAGCCTCCAGCTACATTGACGCGCGGAATTCCCTTCGCTTATTAGAGGGTGGAAGTGCAATCATGGCAGTGCAATCATGGCAGTGCAACCATGGCAGTGCAATCATGGCAGTGCAGTGATGGCAGTGCAGTGATGGCAGTGCAATCATGGCAG
>JAWQFJ010011158.1:12500-17500 GCA_034096865.1 Theodoxus fluviatilis
ATTCCATAGGTCTGTGAGACAGATAGCATGGCAATCGTAGCATTTCCATTGAATTCCATAGGTCTGTGAGACAGATAGCATGGCAATCGTAGCATTTCCATTGAATTCCATAGGTCTGTGAGACAGATAGCATGGCAATCGTAGCATTTCCATTGAATTCCATAGGTCTGTGAGACAGCATGGCAATCGTAGCATTTCCATTGAATTCCATAGGTCTGTGAGACAGATAGCATGGCAATCGTAGCATTCCCATTGAATTCCATGGGTGAGACAGACCTGGATCTTGGTCTGCAAACCTGTCATTGACATCGCCTGCAGATGTGAGTTGCCACACATCTATGAATCTATCTCAAACTACGCACGTCTTACTGTGCCCAATAAACCACGCGACGTGGATATACAAATACGTCTACAACAAGGAGACCTTTCTTGATACATATGACGACATGCTTCATCGTTGAGCATAGTAATGATGGAAATTTGCATATTGATAGAATTGAATTGACGAGGTTTACGGCCTCTTGGTCTGCGTAGGCTTTGTAAGGTCATTAACTACAAAATACAAAGTCCTGCCCGGGGCGCGTTCAAGTTTCTCTTCGAAGGCCTGCGCAGAGCTACATTTCACCTACAACGCCGTTCAGGCCTGCGCAGAGCTACATTTCACCTACAACGCCGTTCAGGCCTGCGCAGAGCTACATTTCACCTACAACGCCGTTCAGGCCTGCGCAGAGCTACATTTCACCTACAACGCCGTTCAGGCTGCGCAGGGCTACATTTCACCTACAACGCCGTTCAGGCTGCGCAGAGCTACACTTCACCTACAACGCCGTTCAGGCTGCGCAGAGCTACATTTCACCTACAACGCCGTTCAGGCCTGCGCAGAGCTACATTTCACCTACAACGCCGTTCAGGCCTGCGCAGAGCTACATTTCACCTACAACGCCGTTCAGACCTGCGCAGACGAGCCATTTAAGACCGAGTGTAGTTGAGTGTCGACTACGCTATACTTTCGCAGTGCCTGCGAAGCTGACGCCTGAACGCGCCTGTGGTTTGGGAAGACAACAAGTCAAGTCTCAATTTCTACATTTATTCGCCTTTTATGAATCGCGTAGGGGGACGCAGCGGCCCTATTCTTATCCCCAGTCCACATGGGGTTGGCGTATTGAAGTAAACACGTAGAAATTCAGTCTCCATTTTCCACCCTGTAGCTTTGAATAATCTCATTGCACTTACACGTCAAACGAAACATCTTCTGAAGATCGATTTTCCCACCAGAAGACTTGACCACAGTTCGTTCTTGCACTTAAAACCAGTTTCCAAAAGCGTATCTCTACCTCATCACGACAGCTAACGTAAGAAAGCAGGCACTAATTAAACCCACCAGCAGCCACTTCTCACAAAGCTTACATTCACGGGCAGTCGTAAATAACTCGCGCTGGCGGCAGGGGTAATCTTTAGGGCACAGCCCCTAAGCGCAGTCCGCCAGGAGCTATCGTGGGGGTGGTTCGGAACGCCCTGTATCGGGTCTTATCGCCACTCTCAAAATACAGCCGCCTCATCGACCGCTGCCCTGGTTCACTGGGCAAGCCACCTGATTGATGGCTCGCCCCGGCGTTGCTGCAGGTAACTGGATATGAAGCTCGCGCCAGATTTAAGATTACAATGACGGACTGTTTTCCAATTTATCTTCCACGGGAATGAAGTGAGGCTGTGGAAGGCTGGGCAAAACCGTGTTCGTGTCAGCGTCCCTCTAGTTACTGTGTAGGATGCTGAGATGGGTTCTTTATTATCTGTGACCGTCTTCTGGTGTATCACTAGCAAGTACTGTAGATCTTTCCGCGGAATTATCTCTCGCCACCGCCTCCCGAACACGCACGAACGATAAACACTCAGGTAGACACCATTGTCCCTCTCAAAATGGCATGTTGCGTCCAACCAGAGTTGGAGTAAATGATTATGATAACTACTCCAAGCCCATTTTGGTATTTTTCGTGTCTTACATGGAACAGCAGGCGCCGAAATTCAGTTGGTTCCTCGTCTTCACATGCCTGCGTAATAAATTATTTGATGTGTATTGTATGTAGGCTCTGTCCTCACTAACCACAACATCAAAACATTCCATGAGCACTGTAGTGTAAGCTAGTGCGATAGGAAATCTACAGCGTGGATATAGGCTATTTTACCGGACAGTGTAAATCATACACATCTCCTTTGGCCTGTGACATTTGTGCCACTGGCGCAAAGCCGTGCACTTTATCGAACGCAACGCCCGGCCGTGTGTTGTACAGGGCGACCGCCCCGTGGCGCATTAAGGGTTGGAGGTCATGGGTGGCAGGTCAGAACGCCCAGCGGCACACTGCCGCATTAAGGGTTGGAGGTCATGGGTGGCAGGTCAGAACGCCCAGGGGCGCACTGCCGCATTAAGGGTTGGAGGTCATGGGTGGTAGGTCAGAACGCCCCGTGAGCTGCTCGCTTTATACAACTCGCGGTAGGTTTTCCACCCGAGACAAGGACAGCGGTTTAGAGATGGACGCAGAGCAAGAGAATCTCAGGGCAAAGTGCAAAGGAGACACGTCACAAAGGAGACACGCCACAAAGGAGACACGCCACAAAGGAGACACGTCACAAAGGAGACACGTCACAAACGAGACACGTCACAAACGAGACACGTCACAAACGAGACACGCCACAAAGGAGACACGCCACAAAGGATAAACGCCACAAAGGAGACACGTCACAAAGGAGACACGTCACAAAGGAGACACGTCACAAAGGAGACACGTCACAAACGAGAAACGCCACAAAGGAGACACGTCACAAAGTAGACACGTCACAAAGGAGTCATGCCACAAAGGAGACACGTCACAAAGGAGACACGCCACAAAGGAGACACGTCACAAAGGAGACACGCCACAAAGGAGACACGTCACAAAGGAGACATGTCAGAAAGGAGACACGCCACAGAGGAGACACGTCACAAAGGAGACACGCCACAAAGGAGACACGCCACAAAGGAGACACATCACAAAGGAGACATGTCAGAAAGGAGACACGCCACAGAGGAGACACGTCACAAAGGAGACACATCACAAAGGAGACATGTCAGAAAGGAGACACGCCACAGAGGAGACACGTCACAAAGGAGACACGTCACAAAGGAGACACGCCACAAAGGAGACACGTCACAAAGGAGACACGCCACAGAGGAGACACGCCACAAAGGAGACACGTCACAAAGGAGACACGCCACAGAGGAGACACGCCACAAAGGAGACACGCCACAAAGGAGACACGCCACAAAGGAGACACGTCACAAAGGAGACACGTCACAAGGAGACACGTCACAAGGAGACACGTCACAAAGGAGACACGTCACAAGGAGACACGTCACAAAGGAGACACGTCACAAAGGAGACACGCCACAGAGGAGACACGCACAAAGGAGACTCGTCACAAAGGAGACACGCCACAAAGGAGACACGCCACAAAGGAGACACGGCACAAAGGAGACACGCCACAAAGGAGACGCGTCACAAAGGAGACACGTCACAAAGGAGACACGCACAAAGGAGACACGTCACAAAGGAGACACGTCACAAAGGAGACACGTCACAAAGGAGACACGTCACAAAGGAGACACGTCACAAAGGAGACACGTCACAAAGGAGACACGTCACAAAGGAGACACGTCACAAAGGAGACACGTCACAAAGGAGACACGTCACAAAGGAGACACGTCACAAAGGAGACACGTCACAAAGGAGACACGCCACAAAGGAGACACGTCACAAAGGAGACACGTCACAAAGGAGACACGTCACAAAGGAGACACGTCACAAAGGAGACACGTCACAAAGGAGACACGTCACAAAGGAGACACGTCACAAAGGAGTCACGCCACAAAGGAGACACGCCACAAAGGAGACACGTCACAAAGGAGACACGTCACAAAGGAGACACGTCACAAAGGAGACACGCCACAAAGGAGACACGTCACAAAGGAGACACGTCACAAAGGAGACACGTCACAAAGGAGACACGTCACAAAGGAGACACGTCACAAAGGAGACACGCCACAAAGGAGACACGCCACAAAGGAGACACGTCACAAAGGAGACACGTCACAAAGGAGACACGTCACAAAGGAGACACGTCACAAAGGAGACACGCCACAAAGGAGACACGTCACAAAGGAGACACGTCACAAAGGAGACACGTCACAAAGGAGACACGTCACAAAGGAGACACGTCACAAAGGAGACACGCCACAAAGGAGACACGTCACAAAGGAGACACGTCACAAAGGAGACACGTCAGAAAGGAGACACGTCACAAAGGAGACACGTCACAAAGGAGACACGTCACAAAGGAGACACGTCACAAAGGAGACACGTCACAAAGGAGACACGTCACAAAGGAGACACGTCACAAAGGAGACACGTCACAAAGGAGACACGTCACAAAGGAGACACGTCACAAAGGAGACACGTCACAAAGGAGACACGTCACAAAGGAGACACGTCACAAAGGAGACACGTCACAAAGGAGACACGTCACAAAGGAGACACGTCACAAAGGAGACACGCCACAAAGGAGACACGTCACAAAGGAGACACGTCACAAAGGAGACACGTCACAAAGGAGACACGCCACAAAGGAGACACGCCACAAAGGAGACACGTCACAAAGGAGACACGTCACAAAGGAGACACGTCACAAAGGAGACACGTCACAAAGGAGACACGTCACAAAGGAGACACGTCACAAAGGAGACACGCCACAAAGGAGACACGCCACAAAGGAGACACGTCACAAAGGAGACACGTCACAAAGGAGACACGTCACAAAGGAGACACGTCACAAAGGAGACACGCCACAAAGGAGACACGTCACAAAGGAGACACGTCACAAAGGAGACACGCCACAAAGGAGACACGCCACAAAGGAGACACGTCACAAAGGAGACACGTCACAAAGGAGACACGTCACAAAGGAGACAC
>JAWQFJ010011162.1:0-35000 GCA_034096865.1 Theodoxus fluviatilis
CCGACCTTCCGTCACCGAACTCCCTCACGACCACTTTACACACTTCTTCGTATGTAGTCTTCTCGTGCCTTGGGAGTCGTACTACCAACCTGCGAGCGCGACCCTCCAAGTAGGACAGCACAAAGTCCAACGCCTGAAGTGCTGACAACCCCAGTGCCCCCACCGCCATCTTGATCTCCTCCACCCATTCTTCCGCATCCATGTCATCGCCGTTGTCTCCACGGAAGGAAGGTATACGGCGTTCTATCCTCTGGTGGTAAGGAACTGGCACATATCTAATATTGTCCACACGTGGAGTAGAAGCATTCCTGCTTCTCTCATCCGTACGAGAAAAGATCACCTCCTCGTCACTGTCTGCCATGATGTTAGTGAGCTCCGTGGGGGTGAGGGTGAACATGCTCACCAGGCAGGAATCGCGGCGTTCGGAAGTCCACAACCGAGTCACAGGCTGTTACTGAATCCCACCGCTGCCACCATTGTGGTAGGGCGTGTGATTGTCGAGCATGGCAATCGGTGTTGAAGCGCGGATGGGTATTCGAGATAACGAGTTGAACCGGTGACTTTTCTAAGTGGTTTATTCACCTTAGTTTATCGTAGCATCCAAGGGCACACGACACTAACCGTTTTCGCTCCCTTTTCCCTTTTCTTCTCACGAATCTCCCTCCTCTCTCTTCTTACGCCATATCCCCTCAACCGTCCCACCATCCAACGTCACAAAAACTATCCAACGTCACAAAACTAAGAGAATCGCAACATTGGCAACCTCAAACCATGAAGTGCTAGATGAACCGGGAGGAGAAGCAGTTTGACGTGAAGGAAAGGTTAACCGGCTATTACTGCCCGTACCCCACCACAGGAAGGATTATCAGTTTAAAATGTACAGTCTGTATAAGAAGTAAGTTAATAAGAAATTGTTTTGTTTATTACTGTCCTGTGCAGAGTATAATAATTACAAACGGTTGGGCTGGTTTGTTTCTTCTTCCTCTTTTGGGGGGAGGGTAGTGTTTTTGGGGTGTGTGGAGGGAGTGTTTTTGGGGTGTGTGGAGGGAGTGTTTTTGGGGTGTGTGGAGGGGAGTGTTTTTGGGGGTGTGTGGAGGGGAATGTTTTTTGGGGTGTGTGGAGGGGGTGTTTTTGGGGTGTGTGGAGGGGGTGTTTTTGGGGTGTGTGGAGGGGTTGTTTTTGGGGTGTGTGGAGGGGGTGTTTTTGGGGTGTGTGGAGGGGGTGTTTTTGGGGTGTGTGGAGGGGGTGTTTTTGGGGTGTGTGGAGGGGGTGTTTTTGGGGTGTGTGGAGGGGAATTTTCTTCATGGTAGACAAATGCCTGTAATCCTCAATCATGTCAATGGCAGGAAAATAAACATGATATAAATATCTGTTTTTTTTCAGGCTTTGTGCTGACGTTTGGACAGGGGCTGGGCATAGGCCTGGCAGTGTGCTTTGTGGTCGCCGTGGCCCTTGTTGTCCTGGTGTGCAGGAGGAGAGTGCAGCGCTACAGGAAGCGTAAGTGGTCGTGGCCCTTGTTGTCCTGGTGTGCAGGAGGAGAGTGCAGCGCTACAGGAAGCGTAAGTGGTCGTGGTGTGCAGGAGAAGAGTGCAGCGCTACAGGAAGCGTAAGTGGTCGTGGCCTTGTTGTCCTGGTGTGCAGGAGGATGGAGTGCAGCGCTACAGGAAGCGTAAGTGGTCGTGGCCCTTGTTGGCCTGGTGTGCAGGAAGAGAGTGCAGCGCTACAGGAAGCGTAAGTGGTCGTGGCCCTTGTTGTCCTGGTGTGCAGGAAGAGAATGCAGCGCTACAGGAAGCAAGTGGTCGTGGTGTGCAGGAGGAGAGTGCAGCGCTACAGGAAGCGTAAGTGGTCGTGGCCCTTGTTGTCCTGGTGTGCAGGAAGAGAATGCAGCGCTACAGGAAGCAAGTGGTCGTGGTGTGCAGGAGGAGAGTGCAGCGCTACAGGAAGCGTAAGTGGTCGTGGCCCTTGTTGTCCTGGTGTGCAGGAGGAGAGTGCAGCGCTACAGGAAGCGTAAGTGGTCGTGGTGTGCAGGAGGAGAGTGCAGCGCTACAGGAAGCGTAAGTGGTCGTGGCCCTTGTTGTCCTGGTGTGCAGGAGGAGAGTGCAGCGCTACAGGAAGCGTAAGTGGTCGTGGTGTGCAGGAGAAGAGTGCAGCGCTACAGGAAGCGTAAGTGGTCGTGGCCCTTGTTGTCCTGGTGTGCAGGAGGAGAGTGCAGCGCTACAGGAAGCGTAAGTGGTCGTGGCCCTTGTTGGCCTGGTGTGCAGGAAGAGAGTGCAGCGCTACAGGAAGCGTAAGTGGTCGTGGCCCTTGTTGTCCTGGTGTGCAGGAAGAGAGTGCAGCGCTACAGGAAGCGTAAGTGGTCGTGGCCCTTGTTGGCCTGGTGTGCAGGAAGAGAGTGCAGCGCTACAGGAAGCGTAAGTGGTCGTGGCCCTTGTTGGCCTGGTGTGCAGGAAGAGAGTGCAGCGCTACAGGAAGCGTAAGTGGTCGTGGCCCTTGTTGTCCTGGTGTGCAGGAAGAGAATGCAGCGCTACAGGAAGCAAGTGGTCGTGGTGTGCAGGAGGAGAGTGCAGCGCTACAGGAAGCGTAAGTGGTCGTGGCCCTTGTTGTCCTGGTGTGCAGGAAGAGAGTGCAGCGCTACAGGAAGCGTAAGTGGTCGTGGTGTGCAGGAAGAGAATGCAGCGCTACAGGAAGCGTAAGTGGTCGTGGCCCTTGTTGTCCTGGTGTGCAGGAGGAGAATGCAGCGCTACAGGAAGCGTAAGTGGTCGTGGCCCTTGTTGTCCTGGTGTGCAGGAAGAGAGTGCAGCGCTACAGGAAGCGTAAGTGGTCGTGGTGTCGGGGAGGTGCAGCGCTACAGGAGCGTAGTGGTCGTGGTGTGCAGGAGGAGAGTGCAGCGCTACAGGAAGCGTAAGTGGTCGTGGTGTGCAGGAAGAGAGTGCAGCGCTACAGGAAGCGTAAGTGGTCGTGGTGTGCAGGAGGAGAGTGCAGCGCTACAGGAAGCGTAAGTGGTCGTGGTGTGCAGGAGGAGAGTGCAGCGCTACAGGAAGCGTAAGTGGTCGTGGCCCTTGTTGTCCTGGTGTGCAGGAGGAGAATGCAGCGCTACAGGAAGCGTAAGTGGTCGTGGCCCTTGTTGTCCTGGTGTGCAGGAGGAGAGTGCAGCGCTACAGGAAGCGTAAGTGGTCGTGGCCCTTGTTGTCCTGGTGTGCAGGAGGAGAGTGCAGCGCTACAGGAAGCGTAAGTGGTCGTGGCCCTTGTTGGCCTGGTGTGCAGGAAGAGAATGCAGCGCTACAGGAAGCGTAAGTGGTCGTGGCCCTTGTTGTCCTGGTGTGCAGGAGGAGAGTGCAGCGCTACAGGAAGCGTAAGTGGTCGTGGCCCTTGTTGGCCTGGTGTGCAGGAGGAGAGTGCAGCGCTACAGGAAGCGTAAGTGGTCGTGGCCCTTGTTGTCCTGGTGTGCAGGAAGAGAGTGCAGCGCTACAGGAAGCGTAAGTGGTCGTGGCCCTTGTTGGCCTGGTGTGCAGGAGGAGAGTGCAGCGCTACAGGAAGCGTAAGTGGTCGTGGCCCTTGTTGTCCTGGTGTGCAGGAAGAGAATGCAGCGCTACAGGAAGCGTAAGTGGTCGTGGCCCTTGTTGTCCTGGTGTGCAGGAAGAGAGTGCAGCGCTACAGGAAGCGTAAGTGGTCGTGGCCCTTGTTGTCCTGGTGTGCAGGAAGAGAGTGCAGCGCTACAGGAAGCGTAAGTGGTCGTGGCCCTTGTTGGCCTGGCGTGCAGGAAGAAAGTGCAGCGCTACAGGAAGCGTAAGTGGTCGTGGCCCTTGTTGTCCTGGCGTGCAGGAGGAGAGTGCAGCGCTACAGGAAGCGTAAGTGGTCGTGGCCCTTGTTGGCCTGGCGTGCAGGAGAAGAGTGCAGCGCTACAGGAAGCGTAAGTGGTCGTGGCCCTTGTTGTCCTGGTGTGCAGGAAGAGAGTGCAGCGCTACAGGAAGCGTAAGTGGTCGTGTGGTGTTCCACTTCTGTAGCAGTGGAACACAGTGGAATATGATGTAGAGCTTGAGCTGCTGAATGCCCCCCCCCCCCCCCCCCCCCGGCTGCTGTGCTTTAGGGGGTGTCCCTATCCCTCTGTGGGTTGGGGGGTAAGACTTGATCCACTGCATCTCCCTGTGTGATTCGTAAGAGGCGAATAAATAGCAATATCATGACTTCATTTGCAAATACTCTAAACTAGTCTACTTTTTTTTCTAGTGATAGCCTGCAAAGGCTGATAGGTGGTAAAACTCCATCCATCCATTAAACCTGCTACCTAGGGAGTCGTTGCAACAGCGACAAGAGGAGCCTGATGACAAGGGTGTTCGAGCACCTGTTCATTGGGTAAAAAGCTGCAGGGGAATTCAATAGCAAGACACTTCTTTCCAGTAGCTTGGCCAGGGGCAGGCCAGAGAGCCCGAGAGCCCTACCGGGAGGGGTGAGGGTTAAGTGAGGTTTGGAGTGAGGGGTGGGGATAGGGGGGAGGGGTGGTGGAGGGGGTAGTGTGAGGGGTGGGTTGGGGTGAGAGGTGGGGGTGAGGGTTGGGGGAGGGGTGGGGATAGGGGGGAGGGGTGGTGGAGGGGGTAGTGTGAGGGTTGGGGTGAGAGGTGAGGGTTGGGGTGAAGGGATGAGGTGAGGAGTAGGGATGGGGTGAGTGGTAGAAATGGGGTTGGGTTAAGGGGTGGGGTTGGGGTCAGGGGTAGGGGTAGGGTGGGGGTTAGATGTGGGGTTGGGATGAGGGGTAGGGTTGGGGTGAAGGTTGGAGTGTGGGGTTGGGATGGAGTGAGGGAATGGGATGGAGTGAGGGTTGGGGATGGAGTGAGGGGTTGGGGATGGAGTGAGGGGTTGGGGATGGAGTGAGGGTTGGGGATGAAGTGAGGGGTTGGGGTTGGAGTGAGGGTTGGGGTTGTTGGGAGGGGTAGGGATGGAGTGAGGGTTGGGGATGGAGTGAGGGTTGGGGATGGAGTGAGGGTTGGGGATGGAGTGAGGGTTGGGGATGGAGTGAGGGTTGGGATGGAGTGAGGGTTGGGGATGGAGTGAGGGTTTGGGATGGAGTGAGGGTTGGGGATGGAGTGAGGGTTGGGGATGGAGTGAGGGTTGGGGATGGAGTGAGGGTTGGGGATGGAGTGAGGGTTGGGGATGGAGTGAGGGTTGGGGATGGAGTGAGGGTTGGGGATGGAGTGAGGGTTGGGGATGGAGCAAGGGTTGGGGTTGGGGATGGAGCAACGGTTGGGGTTGGGGATGGAGTGAGGGGTAGGGCTGGGGTGAGGGTTGGGGTTGGGAATGGAGTGAGGGGTGGGGTTGGGGAGGGGGTGAGGTGTATGGCGGGGGTGAGGGTTGGGTTTGGGAATTGAGGGAGGGGTAGGGCTGAGTGAGGGTTGGGGATGGAGTGAGGGGTGGGGCTGGAGATAGGGTAGGGATGAGGTGATGGGTGGATATGGGGTGATGGATGGGGATGGGGGGAGAGGCAGGGTTTGGCTGAGGGTTGAGGTTGGGTTGGGGTTAGGTGTTGGGTTGGGATGATGGGTGCAGTGGGTGGTGGGGGTGGAATGTTAATAGCATCACATCAGCATCATTGATTTGAATCTCTCATGGGGCGAACACTGAGAATTCACTTTGGGACAGTGTGAGTTTGCCAAATGAGTTTGTAAGGCTGGCACTGTTGTAAAAGCTGTTCCATTTCCTAAGTTACCTTGAAGTGCAGTCCTTGTGGACTGAAAATATCATAAACGTCTAGAATAGGAATACATTTTTCATATTTTGTCATTTTTTTGTTCTATGTTTCATATGTAAAGGAACAAAGATGTCTGTGTCCTTTGTTACGTAGGACTATGAGCCACTACCTTACCGCCATTTTCTAACTGCTGTTATCTGTTCTTTTTTGCAGGCAAGAAGCAGTCGGTGATTCTTGAGCACATGTATGTATACATATGCATCTTGTCATGGCCTTTGTACTGACTGCAAAGCATGTGTACATACAAACACACACATTCATTCACACAAATGCACACACATGCATGCACACACACACACACACACACACACACACACACACACACACACACACACACACACACACACACACACACACACCAATATGCACACACACACAAATATGCAGGCGCGCACACACACACGCACATGCACACACACACAAATATGCAGGCGCGCACACACACACGCACATGCACACACAACACACACACACACACACACACACACATTTGAATGTGTGTTGTAAGTGCATGATTCTTTACACTCATTCATGCACATACAAGTATTTGGTATTGACCTGCTTGTGCATGGGTATGTGTATAAAGGCATCATTCTTTGCATGTGCACATGCATGAGTGCACATACCAGTCTTCACATACACGTGTGTGTACTCCAGGGTAAATGTGAACACACACGGACAAAGACTTGTCCCTGCAAGTACACTCACTGTCACATACACATACTCGGTGCATGCATTTTGTTTCAACATGAATGTGTGTCCAATCTATACAGTTTTTGCACATTTAATCCCCTCTTTCTCATCTTCCTGTTCAGTCTCTCTCATGTTCTTCCTTTTTGCTCTTAATTTTTCACCAGCATTTTAAAATCTTTTCCTGCTTTTCTTGATGAACTCTTCCTACTACTGCCTGCAAATCTATTTGGCACGCATGCAAAATGGAAAATGACTACTGTATATGAGTACATGTGTATGAGATGATGATGCCATCTGTCCCTCTCTTGATGATGGGGTAATAATATTGTTCTTGGAGAGTGCAGGGGTGTTGGAGCATGCACAGTACCAGTTCTGCACCTGGTAAATTCCGGACTCTAAGGGAGTTAAAAGGCAGTCACAGGACAACTTAGTATGCACGGCCTCCATAAATGGCTTTGCTCTACGTGCAAAGTTTTTATGAGTACATGTGTAAGGAATGATGTCATTCATATGTGTTGTAATGCATTTGCAATCTCTGCCTTTGCAGATACCAAGATTTGAGTGACCAGCCTTTAGGAGACTCTGCATATGATGATGCAGGTATGCCATGTGCTCTGGTTGTGGTGTCGCATTTTCGAAGTGATGCATTTGATTCCCACAGCATGCATGCAGTGTTTGTGTCATTGGCCTTGTAACAGATCTATGCATTCATGACTTGCCCTTAGGTGTCATTTCTGTCGTTGGAAAGTGGGGCAGTAACCTCTTTCTTGGCTGCAGTGTATATGGTGTTCATGTTGCATGCTGGGCAATGCTGCATGTTGTCTTGTTGACTTGATCGAGGTGGAAACACTCCTCCAGCAGTTTAGTCTTCTGATTAGGAGTGCACAGGACTGATGAACTTATAGTTTTGTTGTTGGAATGAGAAGTACTGAGATTTACTGTTGATGTATTTTGGGGGGCTGATGGAGTGGGTTGTGATTTGCCAGTGTGCCTGATGGGAAAAATCACACACACACAGACATACAAACACTCACACGCATGCACACACATGCATATCAACACTTGCGCGCGCACACTCACACACACATACACACACACACACACACACACACACACACATACTCTCTCATCCACATGCACACACAAACATTTGCATACACACACACACACTTAGCACACACACACACACTTAGAATATACACACACTTAGTACACACACACACACACACACACACACACACACACACACACACTTGTGCTCATACACACACACACACACACTCTCTCATCCACTTGTACACACATCATGCATATCACGAATGTACACACGCCACAAATGTACACACACACACACACACACATGCACACTCACACACACACATGCAATGTTGAATTTTTTTTCATTGAGTGGGCTATGTAAGTAATGCCTACTCTATCAATAACCTCTATATGGCTGACAGTCTAAACACTTTGCCATTCTGTGTGTACTTGTTGACCCTGATGCCACTTGTCTGAAGCAAGCAGATGAATTTCAATTATACTCACTGGAGATCATGGATACAGTTTTATTTATTATTACACTAATAGTAATACTGTAAAAATACTTGTGTTTTACCGCTGATTTTAATTTTGGTTCAGTCACTATTTAGGACACAACATGTATTATATTATATTAATGTCAGACTGTAGTTGCAGGTAGTTCTGAAAATGTTTATGCAGTATTAAAAATGTTACTGCCAGATTTCTAGAGTATGCTTATATATGCAGTTCACACTCTAGCCAAAGTAACAAGCAGCCAGACAGGTAGTGCATGAAGGAATAATGAGTAGTTTGATGAATCAGTCAACACTTTCCCAGCAGCTTTTAAACACCTCAAAGTTATACTAGGGGGGTGGGTGGGATAGTGGGGGTGAGGGTGGTGGGGGTGGTGGGATGGTGGGGGTGGGTGGGATGGTGGGGGTGAGGGTGGTGGGGGTGGGTGGGATGGTGGGGGTGAGGGGGGTGGGGGTGGGTGGGATGGTGGGGGTGAGGGTGGTGGGGGTGGGTGGGATGGTGGGGGTGAGGGTGGTGGGGGTGGGTGGGATGGTGGGGGTGAGGGTGGTGGGGGTGAGGGTGTTGGGGGTGAGGGTGGTGGTGGTGGTAGTGGTGGGTTTGGGGGTGAGGGTGGTGGTGGTGGTGGGTTTGGGGGTGAGGGTGGTGGGGGTGGGTGGGATGGTGGGGGTGAGGGGGGTGGGGGTGAGGGGGATGAGGGTGAGGGGGGGGGGGGTGGGGGTGAGGGGGGTGGGGGTGGGTGATGGTGGGGGTGAGGGGGGTGGGGGTGAGGGGGGTGGGGGTGAGGGGGGTGGGGGTGGGGGGATGAGGGTGAGGGGGGTGGGGGTGGGTGGGATGGTGGGGGTGAGGGTGGGTGGGATGGTGGGGGTGGGTGGGATGGTGGGATGGTGAGGGTGGTGGGGGGGAGGGTGGGTGGGATGGTGGGGGTGGGTGGGATGGTGAGGGTGGTGGGGGTGGGGGTGGGTGGGATGGTGGGGGTGGGTGGGATGGTGGGGGTGGGTGGGATGGTGGGGGTGGGAGGGTGGTGGGGGGGGTGGGATGGTGGGGGTGGGTGGGATGGTGGGGGTGGGTGGGATGGTGGGGGTGAGGGTGGTGGGGAATGACAACCATTAACCAAGCCGTTCCATGTTTGATTTCATGCACGCAGTCCAGATGAAAGTGCGCAGGCCCGAGCGCTCTGTTCGCTACACTCCGCTCCCTCCCATACCGCGTGGAGTTATCCCCCCTAGGCGGCACGAGGAGGAGAGCTCCTTGGTGTACACAGTCAAGTCATGCAATGGTTGGGGATGGCAGCAGTAGCCGCTTACCTCCCTTGTCTCACTCGGCCCACCTGTTTGTCTCTTTAACTCTGTCTTCTCTCACCTGGTGTGTGGCGGCTGTTTCAGAATTAATTAGTTTGAAACTTAACTTTGCGATGTGTCACAGACATGATTTGCTTTTGTAAAACGATTCGCCATGTCAGACTTGTAGAAATTTCTTGTAGGGACTAAATGTTGAAGTTTCTTCTCTTCATTATTCCATGGATTGGCAAAGGATGGAAATTAGTGAATCAAATTTTTTCTATGATAAAAAATTGTGAATGTTCTGTGAAGATCTTCATTAGAAGTAAAAATTTAACACATTGTTTCAATGACCTTGAAGCAGATCATTCAAAGGGACTAGTGTTAGATATTTATCATCTTGCAACTTGAAGTGAAGGATGAACCTTTTCCTGCCCATTTGGTAGATAAGATGAACCCCGTATTCACCGAGGAGATGACCAATGAGTGCATTAAACTGTACCCATAAAAGTCTGACATGGAGGCTGATTTCCTTGAATAATGCAAGCACACTAGCACTGATTCCAGCACCGTGTTAATACCTCATGCATATTCAGTTTTGTAGCACACTAGCACTGATTCCAGCACCGTGTTAATACCTCATGCATATTCAGTTTTGTAGTGCTATGAGTATGATCAAACATTTCACTCTTAAGGTGTTAAGTGAGTGTGTGTGTGTGTGTGTGTGTGCATGTGTGCATGTTTGTGTGCATGCAGGGGGGGAGGGGGGGGGGGAGGAGAAAACCAATCCTTGAATAGGGCAGGCACAAAACTTGACAATTCATGTGTACAAAGGTTATTTTCAGATGCGTTTTCAGTTTAGATATTAATGCATCGTTCAAGGTCAAGCAAAGACAACTCTGCATCTGAAGGAGGAATTTGAGACATTGATTATTTCAAATTTTGACTTAACCTTTTTTTTTTTTACAAAATAATTAAAATGGCAACACTTGATTGCAATTTTTCCTGAGGTTTCTGGTTTAGTAAGTTCTTGTTCTTGCCTAATTGTCATAAAAAAGCACATAATTATTTAGATATATGTAATCATGATTGGGAAGTACAAGCAACTATATTTATTGCATCTGTTCTCCTCCCACATGCTGTATTTTGCTATGGGGCATAAACATAACCACCCTATTCACTTCAATAGTCATGGTTTCAGTCATAGTAATCTAGATAAATTATATTTTGGCTGTCTTAAATTCAGTTCAAAACCGCTTTTACTGACTGCCATTAATGAAATTTAATTTTTGCGGGTTTTGTATCAAAATCAATCTTTTGTCAACTTTATAAAAACATGAATATGCACTGTTCTTTGCCACGACTGAAGCTCTGGTGTACAGGAAACTTGGTTTTTCCAGTTTTAACTCTTACCCTGGAAGTTGCAGCATTTGCTGTGAGGACGTGGCTGGGCCAAGCCTGCTGGGTGCCACAAATGCTGCTAGTTATAAAGGGTCTTGAGATGTGCTTTCCAAAAATTACCCCCAAAATTCACCATTAACATTTTCTTAAAACAGTGACATGGATTTATTCCCTGTTCAGTTATTACCTCTGGTAGAATGTTATTTTAATATTCTGCTGAATAATTAGAAGGACGTGTGCAAAAGAAAAAGGTAGGTGTCTTCTTCTTGAAATGCAGCATTTTTTTTAATACTTGTGCTGATAGACCATGCAGTCACAATTATAGTGCCAGGGTAGGGGTTAAAATTTGTGTCCTTGGTTTCTGCTGTCCCCCTTTAGTTTCTGTTTTGGCCTGGAGTGTTTAGCTTTGCCTAGTTGTAGTGAAAGGTTGGGGTTTTGGGGGGGTTGGGTGGGGTTGGGGTGGCAGTGTGTGTGTAGGGGGCGGCTGTGTGTGTGGGTGAGGGTAGCTGTTATTTCGTTTTTTCTTTAATCTTAAATTTTGAGGAATGTTGACCTTATAGTTTTGAAGGTTTTGGTCCAACCTGAACAGTTGTTGTTTCTGTTGATGTTTGTTCTGGAAGGTGTTCTGGTTTGAGTTCCTTGCAGTGCTGTATAATGTGGTAAACCCTGTGTTTGTATTTGCTGGATGGATGTCTAGCTCCAGGTGAAACTTTCAAACTAAGTAAACAGTGATTATTTCCTTCTCTTGATCAAAAGTTCTTTGGTTGTTTCTGCTCAGTAGGTTCCTGTTCACTTCAGTTTTAGACCTTCGAGTTTACCCCTCAGTTATCCTGGTATCTCTGAGATTCTTCGATTGACTTTCGTTTCCCCCATGTCATGTATTCATTTATGGTGCATTTGCAGTCTTCATGAGGCCATATAGTTGTAGGAGACCCTCTATAATCGAAACCTTTAATTTCTTCCCCAATTCCCCTGAAGTATCATATAGTTTTCATATACTGTACTGGGGTTGGAAAAAGGGTGAAAAATGGTAGTACCCCTGCCTTTCGAACATTGTTCCATTAGTCATTCCTGACAGGTTTGTGTTGCAATACCAGCTCAGGTAAGATGCTGTGAATTTAATGGTGTGGTCTCCCCAAATTTGGCCTCTCATCTACTCTTTCCCTGTCACCTGTAGGTCTGTGCATGTCCTTGCTACTGCTGCCACAAGATTCTTGGTGGAAGGCAGATGTCGTGTGATCACTGAGTTGCTGACCTTTAATATCGTCATTGTTCAGCCATAAGAATGTGTTTCATAGCAGCATCTCCATCGGGTTTTAAGACCAGTCATTTCTTCCCTGGTTGTGTGTTTTTTGACTCACATGCGAAGCAAAAGTGAGTCTATGTACTCACCCGTGTCGTCCGTCCGTCCTGTAAAAGTAGTCCAGACACATTGAGTTCTGCTAAACAACTGTCTTTATTCAGAGATGACGTCATCCTTTCCAGCTCATCTCACACGTCACAATTAGCTGCTCTTACTGCTACATCTCTCTTCTCACAACAAATATTAGTGAATAGGAACAAGAATCAACTTAATGAAATTTAGTAACCATTTGGTCACAATTAAAAAAAATGGAAATCAATCGAATAGACTGTAATTATTGTCCTTTTGCACATTTAGTGGAAATCAATCGAATAGACTGTAATTATTGTCCTTTTTGCACATTACGGTCATGTCTGATCTTATGTTGCAGTCAGTTTGGAAATCGAACAGGCGGTTTGCTCTGTCTGCCTGATTTGGTAATGACAACTTGCGGTTCATCTTCAACTGGTTTGCAGGCTTCATCGACTGCAGGGACTGCAGCTGGCTCGTGGTTCTGATCCATTTCTGGATGTACTGTTTCTGCCGGCTTTTCTTTCGTAGTTCTCAGCATGATCCTGTTCCTGCGGTACTTGGCTCCTCCGTCAGTGCGCACCACGTATGATCGAGGTGCTGAATCTGTTGACACAACTGTGGCTGGCTGCCAGGTAGTGTCTCGTTCCATCTGCATGCGCACCTGATCTCCCGGCTGAAGGGACGGAAGGGGATGAGTAAGGGCAGTCTTGTTGTAGGCCCTCTCTTGTTGCTGTTGCCGACGGGTGATCGCACGCTTCACCATTTCCTGACCCGGGACGCTGGGTCTGAGGTAAGTGTCAGTTGCTGGTAGTCTTGTCCTGAGTCGTCTGTTCATCAGTAACTGGGCTGGCGATGCACTGTCTGGCAGGGGTGTATTTCGCAGCTGCAGTAGTGCAATGTACGGGTCTTGATGTGAGGCCCTTGCTTTTTTCAGCAGATTTTTCAGTGTCTGAATGCTGCGTTCTGCTAGCCCATTGGCTTGTGGGTGCTTGGGACTCGAGGTGCAGTGTTTAAATTGCCAATCTTTCGCAAATGTGGCAAACTCGTAGCAGCTGAATTGAGGCCCGTTGTCGCTGATAAGTTCTCTTGGGATTCCATGACGTGCAAATTGCGATTTCATCTTCAGGATCACGTCTGAGCATCTTGTAGAAGGCAGCAGAGACACCTCAAAGAACTTGCTGTAATAGTCCACGAGAAGAAGAAACTGCTTTCCATCATACTGGAATAGGTCTGCTCCCAGCTTCGCCCATGGTAAGTTTGGAATGTCATGGTACATCATGGGTTCCTTTTGCTGGGCTTTCTGAAATTGGTTGCATACAGCGCAAGTAGCCACTAAATTGACAATCTGTGCCGACATCCCTGGCCAAAAGAACACATCTCTTGCCCTCGCCAGGCACTTGTCACGCCCCAAATGCCCCTGGTGGAGTCGATGTAGCATGTCCTTTTGCAATGATTTGGGTACAATCAGTTGCTCACCTTTGAAAAGAAGACCTTCGCATTCAGACAGCTCGTCTCGGAATCCTGTGTATGCACGAATGTCTTCATGTATGTCATGTTTGCTCTCGGGCCATCCTTGCAGAATGTGCCTCTTGAGTTGGTGTAGTGTTGCATCCTTTGCTGTTTCCTGTCGAAACAGTTCCAGCTTTTCATCAGAAATGGGCAGGCTATCCACGATGAGATGTACTTGTGCCTCCCACTCGTCGCTTGCCGGTGTCTGTTGCGGTAATGCAGCTCTCGACAGCGTGTCAGAGACGTACATTTCTTTGCCAGTCTTGTACACCAGCTCCACATCGTACTTCATCAGACGGAGCAACATGCGCTGAAGCCTGGGAGGTGCTGCAGACAGTGGCTTCTTGATGATTGACTCAAGGGGTTTGTGGTCTGTCTCTACTTTGACGTGAAGTCCGTAGACGTAGTAATGGAAGTGCTCCATCCCAAAGACCACAGCAAGCATTTCCTTTTCAATTTGCGCGTAGCGTTTCTCGCAGTCGCTCAAAGATCTGGAGGCATATGCTACTGGTTTGCCTTCCTGCATCAAGACTGCTCCAAGCCCTTCCTGAGATGCGTCAACTGACAGCAGGACAGGTTTGGTGGCATCGTAAAAAGCAAGCACTGGTGCCTGAGTCACGAGTCTCTTGAGTTCTTCCACGACATTTTCGTGTTGCTCCAGCCATTGCCACTCTTTCTCCCTCTTGAGCAGGTCCCTAAGTGGTGCAGTAACCACCGACAGGTTGGGCAGAAATTTCCCAAGGTAATTGACCATACCTAGAAAGCGCTCCAACTCCTTGCGATTTGTCGGAGAAGGCATTTGCTGAATGGCCTCTATCTTGCTGTTGTCTGGTTTTAGCCCGTTTTCTGTGATGGTGTGGCCGACGAACTTCACCACGTTCACTCTCGAGCTGCATTTTGAAGCTTTCAACTTGATTCCTTTCTCTCTGGCTCTCTGCAGCACTGTCTTTAATCTCTGGTCGTGCTCCTCGACTGTTTTGCCTGCGATCAGCATTTCGTCCATGTAGGTTTCCACTCCAGGAATGTTCTCAAAAGCTTGATTAAATCTCTTGGCGAAAACTTCGGCAGATGAGTTGAGGCCAAACGGAAGACGCAGGAACTTGTACCTGCCAAAAGGACTGTTGAAAGTGGTAAGATCAGAGCTCCTTTTGTCTAGCTTGATTTGCCAGAAAGCTGAGTTGGCATCAAGCACACTGAAAACCTTTTGCCCGCTTTGTCTGCTCGCTATTTCTTCAATTGTTGGCAACTGGTAATGTTCACGACGAATAGCTCTGTTCAGGTCACGTGGATCCAGACACAGCCTGAGACCGCTTCCTTTTTTCTCCACAATAACCAGCGAGTTCACCCAGTCCGTGGGTAGTCCACTTTCTCAATCACCTGCTCCTTTTCCATCCGCTGCAGTTCCTTCTGCAGAGCATCACGGAGAGCCGCCGGGACCTTTCTGGGGGCATGGACAACAGGAGACACTGCCGGGTCAACCTTGATTGTATATCTGTCACTCATGCACCCAAGGCCCCTGAACACATCAGCGAATGAAGACAATGTCTCGTCTTCCAGGACATCAATACGCTGTATCAGGCCTAATTCTTCACGGCCTGTCAGACCCAGAATAGGCTTTGCATGAGTGTCAACGATCTGGAATTCCAAGACATACTCTTTGCCTTTGCTGTGGCATACAAGCCGGCTCTTCCCCACGACAGGCAGATGTTGACCACTGTATGTGGTAAGGCGTGCATTTGACCGCTGTAACTTCGTTTTCTTCAGTCTGCGATACAGATGGTGTGGAATGATGTTGACATGAGCGCCGGTGTCCAGAGTGAAGGTAATTTTGTGACCCTGAACGCCGATGACGGACGACCACTCTTTCGATGGGTCGCCAGAGATGTGGTTGATTCTTGACACAAAGAAGTCATTTGTGCTATCCCGCGTGTCTTCAACAGTTTTCACTGCGGCGGATTTGCAGACCGATGCAAAGTGATTCTTCTTACCGCAGTTGTTGCATGTCTGTCCGTAAGCTGGACATTTCCGCTGTTGATGACGCTTTCCACAGTAGAAACATTTGTCTGTTGTCGCTTGGTCTGATTTCTCTGCGGTTTTCTTGGCATTGCTTTTGATTGCGTTGATGCTGGGCTGGTTTTCATGCATGATTTTAACCTGTGCTTCTGATGTTTCCGTCGCTCTGCACAGGCTCTCTGCCTTCGTCAATGTGAGTTCAGGCTCTCTCAAAAGTCTTGTGCGTACCTGGTCACTCTTGATTCCTCCGACAACTCTGTCCTTTATGAGCGATTCTGTAAGAGTACCAAATTCGCACGTTTTTGCTTTGAGCTTGAGGTCAGTTACAAAAACGTCGAATGTCTCTCCGTCGTGCTGATTTCTGGAGAAAAAAATATGACGCTCAATGGTGACGTTCTTTCTTGGGGCACAGTATTGTTCAAATTTGTCGAGGATACAGTCAACAACATGAAACTGCGAATTATCGTCGCAATGTTCTTTGCAGTCTCCGGGTGGCCATTCGAAGGTGTTGTAGACATCAAGAGCATCTTTACCAATGATGTGGAGAAGCGTCATGCTCTGAACCTTTCTGCTCTTAGATTCGAGACCACTGGCTACATGGTAGATCTGAAATGATTGCTTGAATCGTTTCCAGTTGTCACCAACGTTGCCTTGCAGCTGCAAGCTTTCTGGTGGGTTCAAATGATCCATTGTCTGACACCATGTAAAAGTAGTCCAGACACATTGAGTTCTGCTAAACAACTGTCTTTATTCAGAGATGACGTCATCCTTTCCAGCTCATCTCACACGTCACAATTAGCTGCTCTTACTGCTACACGTCCGTCCGGGCATAAAAAACTTAAACGTTGGATTTTTCTCGGAGACTATTAAGTCTATCAACACCAAATGTGGCATGATGGTGTATGATGACAAGGCCTCTAAAACCATACATGGTGACTTGACCTTGCTTCAAGGTCAAGGTCACAGGAGCCATAAATGTGGTTTCAAAAACAGTCATTTTTCACATTTTCCCAATTTTCTCCCACGTTATTGAGAATGGCGACCTTAGCTACAAGTGGTATATAGGGCAAAGCAAGCCCTATCTTTTGATACCAGTTTGGTTGACCTTGCTTCAAGGTCAAGGTCACAGGAGCTCTTCAAAGTGGGATTGTATACCTATTTTGAAGTGACCTTGACCCTGAACTATGGAAGATAACTGTTTCAAACTTAATAATTATGTGGGGCACATGTTATACTTTCATCATGAGACACATTTGTTCACATATCATCAAGGTCAAGGTCACTTTGACCCTTATGAAATGTGACCAAAATGGGGTAGTGAACCACTAAAAGTGACCATATCTCATGGTAGAAAGTGCCAATAAGCACCATTGTGCTTCCTATGTCTTGAATTAACAGCTTTGTGTTGCATGACCTTGGATGACCTTGACCTTGGGTCAAGGTCACATGTATTTTGGTAGGAAAAATGTGTAAAGCATTTCTTAGTGTATGATGTCATTGGTAGGTTTAGTTGTTTGACCTTGACCTTGAAGGTCACCCGAATGTCAAGGTCATATAAAGGTCAAGGTCAAGCATGTGAGTCGTATGGGCTTTGCCCTTCTTGTTTCTTTTTAATCTGATTAAGTGTAGAATTGTAAGTTGTTCTGAGGACTTCCATCGCAGGTTGCAGGGATGGATTTTACAGAGCAACATGTGTTTCAGACATGAATGAGGGGCAGCAGGCTGCACTCTTTTCTAGCTACTTAGGTAGATAGGTGGAGGGTGGGGGTGGTGGGTGGATGGGAGGTGGGTGGGAGGGGTGGTGGTGGGTGGTAGAGGGAGGAGGTGGTGGTGGTGGTGGGTGGTAGGGGGAGGAGGTGGTGGTGGAGGTGTGTGGTAGGGGGACCGAGTGGTGGTGGTGGTAGGGGGAGGGGGTGGGGTGGGGGGGTGGGGGGGGCAGGGGAGACAGACAGACAGAGAATGTCTTCTTGCACCTTCAACTTCTATTTCAGTTTAGTTTTTGTCAATTTGCAGCCTTGAGAGATGATGCTGTAGCTAGGCAAAGTCTAATCTGACAGAATTTTCATGTTATGTTATCTCTTTACATGTACATGTTCCCTTTTAGATATGAAAACTTTATTTCCACCACAACAAATGTGGAAAAAAATGTGGAGTAAAGAAATAAAGAAGTTTATGGTTGGAGACATTTGCAATTTTCCTTTTGCAGCAAGAGGCAGATCTGGAGCTGTCCCCAGTGCTGTCTGCCAAGCGCGCCAAGCCGTCGGACCAAGGGTCTGAAGAGGTGAGGGTGAAAATCTGTCTCTGGCAGCGTTGTCAGTGAGGATGAATACATTTACAGTGTGTAGAATTGATGTCGTGCTGTGGTTGCATTTTGTGATGCCTGACATTTGAGAAGTTTTGCTTGGACATTTGATGCCTGCCTATGTTAAAACCTAGTATTACATGATATGGAAGTCACATCTTTCCTTTGGAATCTGTCACCTGCTCTGCAAAAATGTAGTCCAGCAAATATACTGTAAGGTATTAAACCTGTCTAATATTTTGTTTTGGGTTTGTTTTAGGTTTATAATTCAGAAAGGGAAATACATCAAACCTGTCTATTCCCAGCTTGAGATTCTTCATCATATGGATGTATAGATGGATGGATTTTTTACAGCCTATCAGCCTTTGAAGGCTATTCAAGGCTATTAATTAAATATGAAAATTTTGTGAGAATAAGAGCAAATCAAGTCATGAAATCCATAGTGTTTTGCCACTTAGAAAATGCACAGGGAGGTGCGGTGGGGAAAATGCACAGGGAGATGTGGTGGAGAAAATGCACAGGGAGATGCGGTGGAGAAAAAGCACAGGGTGATGCGGTGGGTCTATTCTAATCCCCAACCCACGGGGGACTGTATCATTTGGAGCAGTTGTGCTTCAGTAAAGAATAGAAGAGGATGTTATTTTCTTTGGCATTGACATACTTGTTAACATAACTTTTTCCCCCCTAAAGTGTAGTTTTAAATGTCATTTTGTCTTGGATGATACGCTTATATCTAACTGATCTGTTGTGGTCATGTAATATTTGAAGGGGTAATGTTGCGATGCTTCTACTAGTGTTCAGCGGAGCTTATTCACATTTTTTGCATCAGTGGGAACAAAAGTATGTGCACTGAAGATTCATGGTACTGGCTTAGCAGAGGCCACCAGTCAGGATTTGCTAGGTAGCCACTTAGCCTCCTCTGTGTTTTGGACAAGTCAGTTGCCTGTCATAATTCTCCAGCAGACCTCATTCTCTCCTTTGTCTGTCCTTTGCTGTCTACATTTATAACTGCACATCCAGCTGAGCCTCAATGTACCCAGGGCTGCTTCTGCTGGAGCTACCAGAGTTGGTCTGAATGCTTGTGTTCCCTTTATAATTAGGTGTACTTGTTGAGGTTTTCATAGAGAACATTCCTTAAGTACTAGTCTGTGTGACAGGACTGGGAGTACCTGCTGTCCTCCTGCCACCACCGCTACTGGTTGGAGGGCTGTGGGGGGGTGGAGGGACTGACTCCCTGTGTCCCCATCAGTGACGGCTCCACCTACTCCCGCCCCTGCAGTCTGGACACATCCGCCCCCCTGTACATGTACTGCCCTGGCGTCATGCTGGCCCTCCACCTGGCATTTGAGGTGTGTAGGAAAATGTGTGTGTGAGTGTGTGTATATCTGTGTGTGTTTGTTTTTTTTCCTTAGATATTCAAATATGACTGTGTATATAAATGTGAGTAAATATCTGTGCAAACAGAGCTGATTGAATCAAATCAAATGATGGAAGGGAGGTAACTCTTGTTTTTCTTATCTATTGAATATGTGTGCCACATTTCATTACTGTAGGTTGTGTGGTGTGGAATTTTTAGAGGCAGACACACACACATGCACATGCACACACACACACACACACACACACACACACACACACACACACACACACACACACACACACACACACGCTCGCTCGCTCGCTCGCTCGCTCGCACGCACGCACGCACGCACGCACGCACGCACGCACGCACGCACGCACGCACACACACACACACACACACACACACACACACACACACACACACACACACACACAGATCTTTCATAGACATTGAGATGGCCAACTTATCCAAACACTATTGTAAGAGCTGGATGGAGATGGCCAGAGGCATGCCTCTTGAATGTCTCCTGAAATAGCTGACCCTCATGCAACTGAGTGCATCAGAGGAAACAAGTTTTAGTGGAATTGTTTCTGCATCTGTGTTGCATTTCAATGAACTTTTTCTTCTTCAGGAAATGAAACTGAACATCCTTCTCCATGAAGAGCTGAACCAGTTGATTCCCATGCTGTTCCAGATTGCCAGGTAGGGCTCAGGCTGGCAAGTCTCATGCTGCTCTTTGTAATGAGAACTTTCTTTTTGGTGTGTCATCCATAGACTTTATCAGTATGTGTTTCAAATGGCTTGGGCAGCAACTCATACTGCTCTTTGAAAAGTGTACGCCATCCTTTTGATGTACCGTTCATAGTCTTTCAAGGTTGCTCTGGTGAAGATCCCAGAAATGTTCTTGTACAAATAAATGACTTGGGCACAGTTCCCACTTTGAGAACTTTTGGTAATGAACTATAGAACCGTGTCTGTGTTGCCTTGTTCAATATTTTGTATAATAATTTTGGTCTGCGTTGCCTTGTTCAATATTTTGTATCATAATTTTGGTCTGCGTTGCCTTGTTCAATATTTTGTATCATAATTTTGGTCTGTGTTGCCTTGTTCAATATTATGTATCATAATTTTGGTCTGTGTTGCCTTGTTCAATATTATGTATCATAATTTTGGTCTGTGTTGCCTTGTTCAATATTATGTATCATAATTTTGATCTGTGTTGCCTTGTTCAATATTATGTATCATAATTTTGATCTGTGTTGCCTTGTTCAATATTATGTATCATAATTTTGGAAAGTAGACAGTAACTAGTATGGCTTTTCTTGGTCTTAAACTTAAAGGTTTTACATTGGCTCCAAAGGCTGATAGGTGGTTAAACGCCATTCATTCATTCGTTCATTCTTCCTTCCTTCATTTGTCATTCATTCATTCATTCATTCATTCATTCATTCATTCATTCATTCATTCATTCATTCATTCATCATTTATTCATGTATTCATTGTGAATTTTTCTATTCTGTGATGACTAATGTACAAGTGGAAATGTTTTCTGTGTGCTTGACAGAGATCTAAAGTGCACATCCTACCTGGACTACTACTGCCGAGATTTCCCGCACCTGTTCACTGTCACTGATGACGTCAGTCAGGTTACAGAAGGTAATTTCATGATGTTCAACTCAATTTAGAACCATTTCTGCTTTTGTGCATTGTCTGCCGGTACAGATTGAGAGATTCTGTTTTTGGTTTTGGATATTGCTATAGTGTGCCTGGTGCTTGCCAAATTGAAAACAAAATTATTTTAAGTTTTGGAAATTTAGACTTACTTGCTGAATGAATAATGTGTGCTGAAATTTCTTGGTGTAATTTATCAGCAATGGAAAGAGATCTCTTTCAACATAAAAAGCCTTACACACAGTGTTATACATTTGTAGAATGGTACAATCTCTCTCTCTCTCTCTCTCTCTCTCTCTCTCTCTCTCTCTCTCTCTCTCTCTCTCTCTCTCTCTCTCTCTCTCTCTCTCTCTCTGTTTATCCTGTACGATTCCTTCCTGGCCCCAGCATACTGTTATCACCTCCCCCTAGCCTTTGACCCCTCTCCATGTAAAGACAATGCTTCCCAGAGTTGCGCCACTGTGCAGGTTGTGGGTCGGCCTCCCTTATCTTTAGGGATCAGACCTCCGGTTGCGGGCTTGCAGGCCGTCACCACATAAACTTCCTCCACCATTGTTCTGTTGATTTTAATTAGAATATAGTACTTTGTTAGATACTGGCCTGCTAGCTGGGACCAACTTTGAGGGGGTCACGTGTTATTGTTATAGAGCGGGGCTCAATGCATGCTTAGGGGAGGAGATGTGGTTGGATAGGGGCAGACTGGATGGGGGAGTAGGGCAGACCAGACATGTGAGTCTGGCAGACGTCTCCAAACTTTGCCGGCCTAATAAAACATGGACTGAAAGAATTGAGTTTTGTCCTGCTAATGGAGTAGAGAGGAGCTGAGCCTCTCTATAGCTCCAGCCTGCGCCATGCCACGCAACAATTGACAGCACTCTGCCTGACTGGACTTGGCCCCATACCTCCATTGGGATGAGCTCCACCACCCTATTACACATTTTTATTTCTTCTTTGTAATTGTCACGAGAAACATACAGCTGGAGACATTTGATACCCCCTCATCAGCTGGAACCCCTGGCTGCTGGGGTTTTGGGGCCTGCTCCAGTAGCTCAGCCTGGGGCCTGCTCCAGTAGCTCAGCTAGGGGCCTGCTCCAGTAGCTCAGCCTGGGGCCTGCTCGAGTAGCTCAGCCAGGGGCCTGCTCCAGTAGCTCAGCCTGGGGCCTGCTCCAGTAGCTCAGCCAGGGGCCCGCTCCAGTAGCTCAGCCAGGGGCCTGCTCCAGTAGCTCAGCCTGGGTCCTGCTCCAGTAGCTCAGCCTGGGGCCTGCTCCAGTAGCTCAGCCTGGGGCCTGCTCCAGTAGCTCAGCCAGGGGTGACCCCAAGCAGCCAAAGAAGCTACAGGGGGACGTTGGGACAGGGTCACATTTTCATGCTCTGCCATGCATTGAAATCACCGTGGAAGATCTAGCCCAGCCCACTCACAATGACAATGTCGCCTAATGCCAAAACTGCTCCCCGAAACACTGCTGCACATATCTACCACTCAGACAGAAAATGGACACCTATAACTCACCATTCCTTCCTTTATTATGTTTGCTAAATTACATTATCAAGTAACAGTTATCAGCTCATAAGCGAAGGCCGATTATGAAACAGTCTGGCATAGCCTTTATCTGTAGACACACCATCCTTAGTTGTAGATAGCAAGCTTCCAGGAGTTCAGAAGCAGAGGATGTCAAGCTGGATGTGGTAGAAGAGCCTTCCATGTTTGTTTCACGTTGCTTCGCAGAACACCTGCAGAAGATGCAGTACCCAGCAGTCTTCCCCAGTCAGGTGCCCAGCGTCAGCTGGTGGATTTACCAGAGGCTTCGGGGCAAGTCCGTCTCCCCCAT
Organism: Theodoxus fluviatilis; assembly: GCA_034096865.1. NCBI lineage: Eukaryota > Metazoa > Mollusca > Gastropoda > Cycloneritida > Neritidae > Theodoxus > Theodoxus fluviatilis. The sequence goes on from JAWQFJ010011162.1 coordinate 22,731, forward strand.
GGTGTACATTCCCCACTGCACCATCAACATCAAAAACATCGTCACAGTGAGTGTCACACCTGTCCACCTGCCCACCATCTTGACATTTTTCCACTGTAAAAGTGGGGTGATGGTTCCTGTAGTTTTGAAGTCAGCAGCTGACATAAAGGTGTTTTGCAGAGATTCCACTGGTGAGTGTCTGGGCTGGTGTCCTTTCCAGCATCCCTTCCACTGATGGGCCACACTAGTGGACTTGTCCAAGGAAAGGGGCGCGATGTTGATCGTTTAATTCGCGGTGACTCATACACAGAATGACAACCAAATTATTAAGTGTGTGCTAGCTCATATATGCAATCCTGGACGGTTATTCCGCCCACAGAATGACAATAAAGTGTGAATAATTAACAAACTGGTGTAGTCAATGCGCTTTCAGCTGAACTAGGTCACAATGAATATCATATTTGCAGCAGTTGTCAAGGCGATTCAGCTCTGTTTTGAGCATAAACACCTATGTAAAAACGCAGCCAATCAGATGCCATGGTCTGCCAGTGGAGCAAAGTCCACACCCCTTTCCTTGGATGAGTCCACTAGTGTGCCAATCAGTGGAAGGGATTCCTCCTTTACTGCAGGTGTATGGACCAGGATCTGTCATAGACATCGCAGCATTTCAACAAAAGTTGTTTTTATTTTCATTGATTCTTTTTTGTTGGATTCTTCACGTGAAATTGATTGCTCTTGCATCTGGGAGCCTCATGTATGCCAGTGGTCATTGCAAAACTGGATGTCTGAAATCCTGTGTTTGTTGATGACTCAAAAGGATGTGTGCCAGGCTGACTGTATCACTGTTGTTGTTGACAGCTGTACTCCCTGCTGCTCTACCCTGACCTGCCCGCAGAGCAGGCCATGGACAAATGTCTCAGGAAAATCAACCCCAGTGGTGAGTAGGCTCTGCTGTGTATGTGGCAGTTCTGATGTGCCTTGTATGGGCAGTTCTGATGTGCCTTGTATGTGGGAATTCTGATATGCTTTGTATGTTGGAATTCTGATATGCTTTGTATGTGGCAGTTCTGATATGCATTGTATGTGGCAGTTCTGATATGCATTGTATGTGGCAGTTCTGATATGCATTGTATGTGGCAGTTCTGATATGCATTGTATGTGGCAGTTCTGATATGCATTGTATGTGGCAGTTCTGATATGCAGTGTATGTGGCAGTTCTGATATGCATTGTATGTGGCAGTTCTGATATGCAGTGTATGTGGCAGTTCTGATATGCATTGTATGTGGCAGTTCTGATATGCATTGTATGTGGCAGTTCTGATATGCATTGTATGTGGCAGTTCTGATAGGCACTGTATATGGCAGTTCTGATATGCATTGTATGTGGCAGTTCTGATAGGCGTTGTATGTGGGAATTCTGATATGCATTGTATGTGGGAATTCTGATATGCATTGTATGTGGCAGTTCTGATAGGCACTGTATATGGCAGTTCTGATATGCAGTGTATGTGGCAGTTCTGATATGCATTGTATGTGGCAGTTCTGATAGGCACTGTATATGGCAGTTCTGATATGCAGTGTATGTGGCAGTTCTGATATGCATTGTATGTGGCAGTTCTGATAGGCGTTGTATGTGGGAATTCTGATATGCATTGTATGTGGCAGTTCTGATATGCATTGTATGTGGGAATTCTGATATGCAGTGTATGTGGCAGTTCTGATATGCATTGTATGTGGCAGTTCTGATATGCATTGTATGTGGCAGTTCTGATATGCATTGTATGTGGCAGTTCTGATAGGCACTGTATGTGGCAGTTCTGATATGCAGTGTATGTGGCAGTTCTGATATGCATTGTATGTGGCAGTTCTGATATGCATTGTATGTGGGAATTCTGATCTGCTTTGTATGTGGGAATTCTGATAGGCGTTGTATGTGGGAATTCTGATAGGCGTTGTATGTGGGAATTCTGATAGGCGTTGTATGTGGGAATTCTGATAGGCGTTGTATGTGGGAATTCTGATAGGCGTTGTATGTGGGAATTCTGATAGGCGTTGTATGTGGGAATTCTGATAGGCGTTGTATGTGGGAATTCTGATAGGCGTTGTATGTGGGAATTCTGATAGGCGTTGTATGTGGGAATTCTGATAGGCGTTGTATGTGGGAATTCTGATAGGCATTGTATTTGGCAGTTCTGATATGCATTGTATGTGGCAGTTCTGATATGCATTGTATGTGGGAATTCTGATATGCATTGTATGTGGCAGTTCTGATATGCATTGTATGTGGCAGTTCTGATATGCATTGTATGTGGCAGTTCTGATATGCATTGTATGTGGGAATTCTGATATGCATTGTATGTGGCAGTTCTGATATGCATTGTATGTGGCAGTTCTGATATGCATTGTATGTGGCAGTTCTGATAGGCACTGTATATGAGAATTCTGATCTGCATTGTATGTGGGAATTCTGATATGCATTGTATGTGGCAGTTCTGATATGCATTGTATGTGGGAATTCTGATAGGCATTGTATTTGGCAGTTCTGATATACATTGTATGTGGGAATTCTGATATGCACTGTATGTGGGAATTCTGATATTAATTGTACGTGGGATTCTGATATACATTGTATGTGGGATTCTGATATGCATTGTATGTGAGAATTCTGATGTGCATTGTATGTGGGAATTCTGATATGCACTGTATGTGAGAATTCTGATGTGTTGTATATTGGAATTTTGATATTAATTGTATGTGGGATTCTGATCTGCATTGTATGTGGGAATTCTGATGTGCCTTTATTGTGAGAGTGCCTCACCTTGTGTTCTGCTCCTAACATGTAATGTCCCATACCATAGTTCTCCACCCCTTGCTACCATTTCTGCTCCAATCTAGCCATCAGCTAAATCCCAGTTCCAAGCGAACCTTTACCTGATTTGGATGAGCACACATATGAGAGTTCTACCTCTGGTTCCTGTGTTTACAGGTCATCGTGCTCCCACTGCCGACATTTCCCTTTCCCGAAGCTTCCAAGTTTCGCCTGTGCCTGATGCAGCAGCGGAGAGAATTGTCCTCTCCATGACAGAGCTAGGTCTGTTCAAAGTGCCGTAGTAATTGGGAATACTGCAGCAGAGAGAGTTCAAAGTGCCATAGTAATTTTGAATACTGCAGCAGAGAGAATTGTTCTCTCCACGACAGAGCTAGGTATGTTCAAAGTGCCATAGTAATTGGTTTAAACGTCTACGACGGGCCAAAGCAAAAAGACAAAAAGTATTTACAGGAACTTCCCAACCTTTCAAACTTGTTGTGAATACTGCAGCAGAGAGATCAAAGTGCCATAGTAATTTTGAACACTGCAGCTCAGACAGTTGTTCTGTCCATGACAGAGCTGGGCCTGTTCCAGGTGTTATAGTAGTTGTAAATACTGCAGTGTATTGTGGACTCCGAATGTCAAACAGAAGGTATCTTTTGATGTGAAAATATTGAATTAGGCATCTCTTGATGCAGGGATTTGAGAACATTATTCTAGAATTGATTGATCCAGTAATTCACAATGATTCCTTCCTTCCCTGACTGAGTTCTACATTGTGGTTAGCAAGAATGACTTGGGCATGAAACCTGTGGGGTGGCTGAGTTTTACATTGTGGTTAGCAAGAATGACTTGGGCATGAAACCTGTGGGGTGGCTGAGTTTTACATTGTGGTTAGCAAGAATGACTTGGGCATGAAACCTGTGGGGTGGCTGAGTTTTACATTGTGGTTAGCAAGAATGACTTGGGCATGAAACCTGTGGGGTGGCTGAGTTTTACATTGTGGTTAGCAAGAATGACTTGGGCATGAAACCTGTGGGGTGGCTGAGTTCTACATTGTGGTTAGCAAGAATGACTTGGGCATGAAACCTGTGGGGTGGCTGAGTTCTACATTGTGGTTAGCAAGAATGACTTGGGCATGAAACCTGTGGGGTGGCTGAGTTCTACATTGTGGTTAGCAAGAATGACTTGGGCATGAAACCTGTGGGGTGGCTGAGTTTTACATTGTGGTTAGCAAGAATGACTTGGGCATGAAACCTGTGGGGTGGCTGAGTTCTACATTGTGGTTAGCAAGAATGACTTGGGCATGAAACCTGTGGGGTGGCTGAGTTCTACATTGTGGTTAGCAAGAATGACTTGGGCATGAAACCTGTGGGGTGGCTGAGTTCTACATTGTGGTTAGCAAGAATGACTTGGGCATGAAACCTGTGGGGTGGCTGAGTTTTACATTGTGGTTAGCAAGAATGACTTGGGCATGAAACCTGTGGGGTGGCTGAGTTTTACATTGTGGTTAGCAAGAATGACTTGGGCATGAAACCTGTGGGGTGGCTGAGTTTTACATTGTGGTTAGCAAGAATGACTTGGGCATGAAACCTGTGGGGTGGCTGAGTTCTACATTGTGGTTAGCAAGAATGACTTGGGCATGAAACCTGTGGGGTGGCTGAGTTTTTGTGCCAGTAGAATGTGGGAATAAACAAGAGTTTTAAAGTGACAATAACTAAGATATTATAGAAAAATATCACAAAGTGAAAGTGTTTTGCACTCACTTTGTGTGGAAAGTGCTGTTGGACAATGCATTTTCACTTGTTGCTCATGAGGTTTTTGTTGTTGTTGTTGCTGTTGTTGTTGCTGTTGCACATGGGAGTTGCTGTGCACGTGGCTGTCTACAGGCATGATGGAAAAGACGCTGGAAAGGCTGCCAGTGGGAGTGGCGCTGCCTCTGAGGGAAGCCATCTTCCTCTGCCGCTGTTCTCCTCCATCAGACTGGCCTGAGGCTGCCTACACCCTGATTGGTAAGTGTAGTAAGCTTCATTGATAAGCACAGCAGTAGGCCTTTTTGGTAAGTGTAGTAGCTTCATTTATATGCTTAGCAGTAGGCCTTATTGGTAAGTGTAGTAGCTTCATTTATATGCATAGCAGTAGGCCTTTTTGGTAAGTGTAGTAGCTTGGTAAGCTTAGTTGTATGATCTCATTGGTGTGTAACAGTAGGCCTCATTGATAAAGTAGTGGTTTAACCTCTTGGTAAGTGTGGCATGACACCCTCATAAGTAGTTTAATGTTGCACCCTTGAAGATATGCATGGGCTCTTCACCCTTGTTGGTATGTGTGGTACTGTATCTCACTTTAGTTAATGTTACCTGTGTACTCTCATAGGTAATTGTGTACCACTTCCTGAGGAGTAACTATATGGTACTGATTCCTTGTAGGTAACTATACAACCACACCCTCAAAGACAAATTGAGGCCAACAGTCTAATATAGAATACTAAATGGTTGGGAAAGGTGCTTAGCTTGAATGGGCTCACTTTGTCAGGAGAAAATTAAGGTACCCATGAGGACAGTGAAGATGCAAACTGTGATGCAATTAACCAGTGATGTGGCAGTGATGGCTAATGAATGATTGTACCTCTGCTTTCATCGGACATGCACAAATGTTTGTGCTTGAAATGTTTGTAGAGACGCTGCTGTTGTGTCATGTTTGAAGGTCGGGAGGACCTGGCACGCCTAAAGTCCATGCAGGGGTCACGACCTCCATCAACACCCTCTGTCTTCAACTGCCAGCCCCAGGCACACAGCAAGACTTCCAGGGATGAAGATGACGGCATGGAGATGCTGGATGATCAGGTAAGACTGGATTCATGGTGATCAGGTGAGGCTGAATGCTTGAAGACCAGTTAAGGTTGGAGATGCTTGAAGACCAGGTAAGGCTGGAGATGCTTGAAGACCAGGTAAGATTGGAGATACTTGAAGATCAAGTAGGGCACAATGCATGAAGACCAGGTAAGGCTGGAGATGCTTGAAGACCAGGTAAGGTTGGAGATGCTTGAAGACCAGGTAAGGTTGGAGATGCTTGAAGACCAGGTACGGCTGGAGATGCTTGAAGACCAGGTAAGGCTGGAGATGCTTGAAGACCAGGTAAGGCTGGAGATGCTTGAAGACCAGGTAAGGCTGGAGATGCTTGAAGACCAGGTAAGGCTGGAGATGCTTGAAGACCAGGTAAGGTTGGAGATGCTTGAAGATCAGTTAAGGTTGGAGATGCTTGAAGACCAGTTAAGGTTGGAGATGCTTGAAGATCAGTTGAGGCTAAATGCTTGAAGACCAGTTAAGGTTGGAGATGCTTGAAGACCAGGTAAGGCTGGAGATGCTTGAAGACCAGGTAAGGTTGGAGATGCTTGAAGATCAGTTGAGGCTAAATGTTTGAAGACCAGGTAAGGCTGGAGATGCTTGAAGACCAGGTAAGGCTGGAGATGCTTGAAGACCAGGTAAGGCTGGAGATGCTTGAAGACCAGGTAAGGTTGGAGATGCTTGAAGATCAGTTGAGGCTAAATGCTTGAAGACCAGTTAAAGTTGACATTTTTTTTTGTTTCGTTGTTTTTAGTAGGTAAGGGTGTGATTTTAGTTATTTATTGATGTGTTGCAGTTTCCTGCTTATGAAATCATATAGTTTTAGGGCAATGAAGTAAGTAAATTCTTCATTGATGGATGTGAAGTATGTTGAATTTTGATGGGAGCTGAGGTTTGTGCAGTGTTGTTTGATTTTTACAAAGTTTTTTCAAAGTTTTTGCCGTGTTGTCCTTGCTGTACCCTTGCCTAGAGTGGGTTGCTTGCCATGTTGTCCTTGCTGTACCCTTGCCTAGAGTGGGTTGCTTGCCGTGTTGTCCTTGCTGTACCCTTGCCTAGAGTGGGTTGCTTGCCGTGTTGTCCTTGCTGTACCCTTGCCTAGAGTGGGTTGCTTGCCGTGGCAGGTGCTGCGACTGCGGTTCAGCGAGGACTTGAGGGTGCAGGAGGCAAGGCGTCTGCTGCAGTCCTCAAAGCCTGTCAGAATCGCTCTTACCCAGCGCCCAGAAGTCAGGTAGGCCTGAAGCCTGAATTGCACTCTCCCAGTGTCCTGAAGTTTGGTAGACCTGTAGACAGAATGCTCCCCTGCTCACCCACAACCCTCCCATCCCTCCGCCCCCCCCCCCCCCCCCCCCCCCATCCCTTCCCCTCACCCCCTTTTTCATTATAAGTCTTCAAATAAGTATGTGTCACCTTTGAAGGTCACAATAACCTGGTTTGCCAGTGGAAGTTTACAAAGTTCCTTCATACTCTAGGGTGAGCTAAGTTTACAGAATCATACTCCTTTTGTGTTGTTGTTGTTGTTGTTGTTGTTGGACATAATGTAGTGCACCATCATACTGCCGTGCTCATCTAAATTGTGCATTTGTTTTGGTGTTTCCACAGTGACCATGACTTCATAGAGGAGCAGGAGAGACACCTGTACTCTCTGTGCATTCGAACCATGGCCCTGCCTGTGGGAAGGTGAGTGTATCACCTTCAGCACTGTGTAGTGGAGTCCATTCATGCATGGTGGCACGTGTGTAGTGTATTGATTCCACCAGCCATCCAGTGAGATCTTTTGAGAACCCAGTGGTATGCAGTCATGTGGCCAGATTTGCTTGATGCCTCTCATCAGCCTCCCCCTGTGGGTTCGGGGTAAGAATTGACCCGCCCCGTCCCCCTACGCAATTCGTAAGAGGCGAATGACTTGGGACACCTTGACTCGCTTTGCGTTTACTCTAAATTGTTCTAGTGATTTTTGTGCTTAATGGCTTTACATAGCCTTCAAAGGCTGATAGGCCGTAAAACACTATCAATCCAATCCAATTCAATCTCTCAACAGCTGATACCCATTTACATAAAATATTAGTGAATGCATATGCAAGTACACGCTGTTGAATTGATTTTGCTGTATTATGGGTGATCTACACCCTGTTCCAAAGCCATTTTGTTAAATTCTTGAGCTCTTGCATGGGATCTTGTCAATGGGTGTGGTGAAATAGACTTGGAGTGCGTAGTTAACAAAGTTGTGTGAAAAAAGATCCATGTGTGATCATGTCAACCTTTATTTTAAACTTGTAAGTACCTCATTTGATTTATGTCAGTAGTCTTTAGGAACTATTAAGTGTTCATACAAGTGAGCGTGTTCATTTGAAACCTGTACAGAGAATTCTCTGTGTGCAGCTGGAGCTTGCTGTGCCAGGACAGGCACACTGCAGAAACTGTTACAATTTTTTTTTCTTCATTATTACTGTTATTGTTGTTGTCATGAATTAAAAAGGTGTGGTTTTATCACCCATGTATCAGCCTCATACAGCTTTACACTTTAGCTTCTGACCACTGGGCCTCTTGATCAATCGTAGGTTATGAAAAAAGCCCTAATCACATGAACTGTACACCCATGTGTTGTGTCTAATTAGTGCCTGTGTGTTGCAGAGGAATCATCTCACTGTGTACGTGCCACCCTGTACCCACCGAGGCCCTGCCCATCCCCAAGCTATGTCTGACTGGCAAAGCTCCCCCCAGGTGTGTCTTGCAGACTGTGTTCTTCAGTTCCTAACATGGAGCTATGACCCTTCTGAGAACAGAAATAGTTTCAGAACCTCAGCTGGAGACAGAACTTAAGACCTCCCCATCTCCTGTAGGTTCAATTCTAAGGGAAAACAGATTATTGTGGTAATTTGTGCAAACATTTCATTGAGGGGAGAGTTTCCGATGCAGGTAATCTTTGCTTTTCCTAGAATGTTTGCTTTGTAGCAGAATGACTATGCATTGCTTTAATGTGTTGAAGTGGAAGCTGCTGTGATGAATTGTGAAATATGCCTCCACTGGGCTGTGCAGTACTTGCAGTAGCCCTCCGCTGTAAGAACATCTGCTTAGTGTTTAGAAAAATATTGGGAGTTGGGTAATTTCAGTCTGTCTCAATGCATCTTTCATGCAATAGTCACAAATCAGTTTGAATTACAGAAGTGGAACTTAGTACATTGTACAACCGCATGAACTCTCACACAGTTTTTGAAAAAGGAATCTTGAGTACAAACTGTGGAACCTTATCGTCTCATTGACACTGTTCCTGTGGATTGTTGTTGCATCGTGTTGTCACTTACCTTTGACCTTGCCATTCTGTGACAGAAACACCACAGTAGACTTGACGCACATCGACACGCCACCCAACATGGCCGCCTGGCCCCACTTCCACAACGGGGTGGCGGCTGGTCTTCGAGTTGCTCATTCCTCTCAGGTCTGTCCTTGCTTCCATGTTCTCTGTTTATTGAATACCACATATGACTTTCAGAAGGCACTCTTCTATATATGTTAGAGCAGTTCTGTGGAATTACATCCTTGAAATACAGAGCACTCTGCAAACCTCCGCCAAGGAAGCCATAGTTTCTCTCCCATGGTCTGTATAATTCATTCTGGCAGGACGTAACGCTAGCCAGGCCTAATACTATGAAGTTTAGTTCATTTTTGTGGCTGGAAGCAACTCTGAGTGCAGAACACATACGACAATATTATTGATAGTTTGACGTCATCAACTTCATGATTTGCGATAACATTTCTCTTTTTGGTAAATTCCCAAACTAGATAACAGATAACCTCAAAATATTAATGGATTCTTCCTGACCTTCCACCAACTTTTTGAGTTATTTTGAGAAAAAAATTAACAAACTGAGGGTAAAACATAACTCCTTGGTGGAGGTATGACAGAGAAAATGTTACTCTTTTTGACTAAATTAGCAAGCTGGCAGTAGTTCAAGAGACTATGAAGTATCATTGTCTTTGCATGCTAGTAGTATATTGAACACAGACAGTCCTTTTGATATTCATTGTTTCATCCTGCATCATATATTGGGAACAGTGCGTTCTTAATTAGAGTGTTCCTATCAATCAATCATCTGCTTTGGTTAAGACCTTGATATTCATTTTCTCATTGTGGGAATACTCTAAAGTGATCCTGTCCTTCAAACTTCCTTGGCTGGGCAGGTGGAGTCCACATGGATCATCTTCAACAAGCCCAAGAGCAGCGAGCTGACCAACGAGTTTGCCGGCTTCTTGATGGCCCTTGGACTGAATGGTCATTTGGGCAACCTGCACACTCTCAGCGTCCACGACTACCTCAGCAAGGTAAGTTTGCATTGACATGGTCTGCCTCTCTTTGTTTTACCTGGTATTAACTCTTTCAGCTGCAACTTTAAGGAGTGCTTTTCCCAATGTTCCTGAACATTATTTTAAGTTACGGGGCAAAGCACTGATAGCGTTGGATCAGCTTTGTCTTGTGTTAATTTTGGGAGGAAACTGTCAGTGCACAGGCAATGTGAAACCCACAGGTTGTTGTGATCCTGGGCTTGAGGGGACGTGTATGAATTAGCCAGTGTAGAAGTTTCCTGGGCTTGAGGGAACGTGTATGATTTAGCCATGTAGAAATTTCCTGGGCTGATAAATTTGAGTTTCCACCCCTCCAAGGGAATTCTTTAAGATGTTACTTTTGATGACAAATCATGTAAAGGGTAAAATATAGTTCCTGAATAACTGGTCCTTTATCTTGCATATGTTCTGTACTTCAGTGAAAAGACAATATATTTCTTAGGTTGTTTGAAATGATCACAATGTGCTTGTCTGGTGAACAGGTGCAGATATGCAGCAGTTTTATTGGTGTTATTTTTTTTCTTCAGGGCCATGAAATGACAACAGTGGGGCTGATACTAGGACTTGGTGCAAACTAGTGAGTTTCTGTGTTTCAAATGTCACTCTCATTAAGTTCTTAGTCTTTTGGACAATTTCTTTAAGATTTGTCCCCCCTCTTTTCATTACATATGAATTATTTTGCATTAAGACGTTTTCTTAAAACTGGGAAGCTGCAGTTTGACAACAGCATCGTCAAAACTCTGAATTGTTCTGTTAGAGAAATGCAATTGTGAATTTGATGACTCAGTCCATTTGCCACACATGCTTTGCTGGTTAAAACTTTGTAATAGCTTTGACGAGCTTCGTAACTCAGTGCATGTGTAAAGTAGAGAAGGCTGCCGTGCAAGGGGACAGAGGTCTCTCTACACTTTGCTCGGTGCTGCAGTCGGGGCACCATGGATCTGGCCACCACACGCCTGCTGAGCATCCATGTGGCGGCACTGCTGCCCCCAACCTCCACCGAGCTCAACATCCCCCACAATGTGCAGGTGGCAGCCGTGCTTGGCGTAGGACTCCTGTATCAGGGCACTGGCCATCTGCACATGGCAGAGGTCCTCCTGTCTGAAATAGGTCAGTCACACATAGATGGAACAGTCACAGAGATGGGTCAGTCACACAGAGATGGGTCAGTCACAGATGGAACAGTCACACAGAGATGCAACAGTCACACAGAAATGGGACAGTCACACGGAAATGGAAGTCAGAGATGGAACAGTCACACAGACATGGGACAGTCACAAAGAGTTGGAACAGTCACACAGATGCAACAGTCTCACAGAGATGGAACAGTCACACGGAAATGGAAGTCAGAGATGGAACAGTCGCACATACATGGGTCAGTCACAGAATTGGAACAGTCACACAGATGCAACAGTCACACAGAAATGGGACACTCACACAAAGATGGGACAGTCATACAAGGATAGGGCAGTCACACAGAAATGGAATAATCACACAAAGATGGAACAGTAACAAAGAAATGGAATAGTTGCACAGAAGTGGAACGGTCACACAGAGATGGGACAGTCACACAGAGATGGGACAGTCACACAGATGAGACAGTCACACAGATATGGAATAGTCACACAGAGATGGAATAGTCTCACAGAGATGGAATGGTTATAAATAAATGGAACTATCACACAGAGATGGGGCAGTCACACAGATGGGACAGTCACACAGAGATGTAATAGTCACACAGAGATGGAATGGTTATACATAAATGGAGCTGTCACACAGAGATGGAACAGTCACACTGAATTACGACAGTCACAAAGAAATGGAACAGTCATACAGAAATGGAATAGTCACACAGAGATGGAACAGTCGCACAGATAGAACAGTCACACAAGGATTGGACAGTCACACAAAAATTGAACAAACAGATATAGGTCAGTCACACAGAGGTCAGTCAGTCACAATGTCTGTCTCTGATATGCCACTTTGGTACTCCTATCCCTGTAGTAATGTCTCTGATATGCCACTTTGGTACTCCTATCCCTGTAGTAATGTGTCTGATATGCCATTTGGGTACTCCTATCCCTGTAGTAATGTGTCTGATATGCCACTTTGGTACTCCTATCCCTGTAGTAATGTGTCTGATATGCCACTTTGGTACTCCTATCCCTGTAGTAATGTGTCTGAGGAGCATTCCCAAAGCCCACTGATCACTAACGAAGTTATTCAAAGGCAGTCAAAGGAAACCCTCCAGTTTCTTAGAGGCTGATTGCTGCAATCATACACAACATCCAATTAGTT